>VWZX01007013.1:253051-322965 GCA_013399015.1 Galbula dea | reverse complement strand
CTGAACTCTATTATGAAAGACTGTAAGTATGGTGGTGTTTTATTTTTGCCTTAGCAAATTCTGTTTTTCTGAAAATTCCTAATGAATAAAAGATACAAATCTAAAGAAATTTGCTTCAGTCAATCTTCATGTATTATTCAGTAGTCTTCTGTTGCTTATGTAGTATCTAGATGCTCTTTAATTAGCTACCTTGGGCAGAAAATACCCCAATTTAGGATGTTGAAAATAATAGGTTTCAGAGAGCAATTAAAGGTAAATATGGGATTAGGTTTCCTAGTGCAAGGTGACAAGCACCTGGCATCATTTCAGTTATAGTCCTATGCATTATTTAATTGTGAGATGGAAAATAGCACATAATCCAGAGCTGAGATAACTTCTTTAAACTCATTTTTAATTCACTAACTCTTCAGGAAGAAAATACTCCAGAACAATGAAGCTTCTCTCTACAAAGAAAAACACCTCAGCTTCCACAGAGAAAGCTTTCTTTTTCTAACTTGTTTATGAAAAACAAAAAAATCCTCATTTGACATTCAGTTATGGGTGTGTTCAAGAACTATGACTCAATGACTGACCCATGAGTATTTCATTGCACATAAAAGCAGATAACCAAGATGTCCAAGTGTCAGACTGGCAACGAAAACTCTGGTCTCAAAACAATAATCTGATTCTTTTCCATATTTTTGTGTTATACCTAATGTTGCTTATCTAATATAAAAAAAAAAAAGGGTTTTAAAGGTGATTTTTAAAATTTTATATGATGTCTGGATGAGAGAAATTTCATTAGTCAAAAACGACTACTTTCCTGATTCCTTTCCATATAGAGTCAGAGATAGACATAGAAACAAAGGTAGAGGTAGATATGGATATATATGACACACATTGACTACAGCTGGTCAGAACCCAAACTGGTCATGATGGCTAATTGTATTCAAATGCTCACTGCTGATTCCCATCAGCTGAAAATAGTTACAGATATTTTTATGATACAATATGTTATTATAAATCTGTATCTATATATTTTTCCAAATTCATGCACCTATATGTACATAGTGATGATTTAGACATGATTCAACTTGAACTTATTATTCTTACCAGTGAAATAAAGCTTAAGTAACATCTATGTCATTCATTGCATTTTAAAGAGAGATATCTGAAAAATGACAAGACAATATTATTAACTTCAATTCAATAGGCATGCACAAAGTGCATATTTAAATAGTTCTAAAAATTTGAGTTACTATATTTTGCTTCCATTTATATTTTGAAAGTTCTTGGGATTTTTTTATCTCTGCATTCCTACCAAACTATGATATTTAAAGACAAAAAACTATTAGTGTCTTTCTGTTGGTACAAGAACTTTTATTCTTTCTCATAGAGAAAATTAGTAATATTTCATTATCCATTTGAGTAATAGTTCTGATATTGATCCAACTGATACTTTATTACATTTGTAAGGTGGCTGGCTGTAATTTAACAACTACTTAATAAGCATTCCCATGTCATTCTGAGCAATGATAATTATAGACTGAAGTACTATCAGAATAAGGGCAACATATGTTTTAGAAGGCAAAACTGTTATGAACTGTTGATATTCACTTCCGTAGCATTTTCCCGAGAGGTTTTTCAAATGGTAAAAATTATTGTTATAATTACCATAAAATGAGAGATTGCAAAAAAATGGAATAACATCAAGCATTTAAGTGCCACATGGTAAAATTATAGATATTGTGTTCTGTGAAAATATAAATTAGTCTTGTGTCAGCATAATTTATATATAATTTCAGTGTGTTTTGCCAAGTTGTCTCAAACCGACCAATTCAATGACAAAATGTATGGATAATAAATTGTTCTCTGGCTACTTTAATCACTAATGGTACTGCAAGAGGAAGACAGTTCCTCAATATTCACCTAACAGAAGAATTGGTGTTCATTAATTTAATCGGATTACCTGAAAAAACCCATCTTTTTAACTCTCATGAAGCATGAAGTTAAAGAAACGTTTACAAAATTTTAAAAGCCCCATCAATGTAGTATTCGTTTGAGGATGTAGACTTGAGGGAAAAAAGGTAAAGCAATGAAATCAGGCAAAGGTCATGAATGCTGTGACTGAAAATGACATAGCTGTACAAGCAAACACACGATGTCAATATTTCCTATGGCTTGAAAAAAACTGGCTCAGGTATAGATACAGTTACAGTTTTGGTCTTTTTTTAATATGTATGTCAAGATACACATTTGTAATTCTTAAGTCAGGCTGAATAATTATTACCTTGCTCTTTCTAGTAAGTATAATGTTTCATAATATGTTTTGTTCTCATTTTATGTCTCCAATTAAATATTTTCCTCTGCCTAATTAAGTAACACTTATTAATGTTTTGTAGAAATTTTATGTTTCACTTGCATCAGCAGTAAGATACATTTTTGTTTAAATTATTGTGAAAAGTATACAGAAAGCAGTGCATCATTTCTCCTTGCCTTGCTCCTCAGGGGAAAAAAAAAAAAAAAAAAAGAAACCATCTTCTTGCCAGTTAGGAATAATATAAAAGAATCTCTAGTGCCAGTATGCAGGAAATAGTGAAAATTCTCCCCATTTCTCTAATTCAAATTCACTATGATAATCCTAATGAAGCACATGGTGTAATTTATCGTGGAATATTAAATGGAATAGGAGTTTCATGGGATGTAAATAAAACTCTCATACAGGTAATTTGCCTAAAGAAATGAATGCTATTATCAATATGTGCTATTTCTTATGTATATTTTCTTATGTCTTACCTTGTTGACAAGAGTCAACAATCTACTTTATCCCCTTTTGAATATGTTTAATATCTGCGATTCTGTAAACCAGCAGTGCGAGATATGATAATGTGTGCAATGAACCGTGTAACAGTGTCATTTGAATTTATCCTTGAGGTTTTGTCTTTAAAAATTTGCTTTGAATTAAATATAATCTTCTCCTGAAAAGACTTCTTTGCTAATTATAACACAATTAAAATGAAGTGCTCACAGGAAGCCCTTTTTATTTTTTTTTTTTCCACAGACTAATTGTAGTAAAGCAGGCCCTCACAAAGAAAAGGACAGTTTTAGGAAGCTATAGAAATTTAAAGCGTTATGAAGATTAGACATACAGACTAGGCAACTACTCCTATTTCAAGTGCTAAAAATAAGTTCACACATAACCTCATAAAAAAAACCCCTCCATCAACAACCAAACAATAATAACAATAAACCCCTAATGAAAACAACAAAAAGAAATTAAAAAAAAAAAAAAACAAAGAGAAAGAACCCAAACCATGTTCAGACCTTCTGAATTGTCTGTATATCTCAGAAGATAAAACCTTGGGGACCATGAGGTAAATCTGCATTGGGGTTTAATGTGATATGTGACATGTTTAGTGTACTCTTAGAAGAAATTCAGTACAAAACATGCATAAAGCCATAGCTACTTCTTTATTGTCTAGATCAGATATGATGCCTTGTGTTTTTAACCACCCTTGCACAGCTCCACACCCACTGCAAGGCATGCTATATCTTCAGTGCACTCTTCATAGCATTTGTGTGTTGGGCCCAGAGGAAATCTTTGATGTTCAAGGCTATGAATGCAACCTGCCTGCCCTAGGAGGCCCCATGCTACAGCCATGCAAATATAAGACATTCCAATCAAATGTCTCAGTGTTAGGGATGATCTCCTGGTATTGGAGGTTTCAGGGTTGTAGACAAGCTTGTTAGTTCCTTTCTGTTATCTCCACTTAACCTCGTTAAAGTTTTCTGGAAATCACACCAGTCACTTCTGCTAGGAATTTCAGTGCTTTTGAAAAATTTGCTCTGAAAATATTTACAGTTTTCAAATTGTAGAATCTTATGAACTGCTGCTCCAGATGGAAATATCTTGCATCTGAAATTAAGCTTCTCCAGTGGACTCTAATTTTTTTTCCTTACAATTATTGCTAATCCACTCTTGCTCATGCAAAAGAAAATAAAACAGAATTAAAATAAATTCTTCACTATGTAGTTTAAGAAATTAGTATTTTATTAGTTTTAGTATATTGAAAAATAATTCAATCACATTTCATCCATTTTAAAAATAGAATTCACATTTATTGCAAGTAATTTTTTTCTTGATTACTAAATGTCTCTATCTTCATTTTTGTATGTTTTAATGGAATTTCAGTAACATGTTTAATTTTTCCAGATATGGCTTATACCTGAAATAAGTTCAATCTGAAAAAGCTGAAAAGCATGTCAAGCTTTGTCAAACAGTGTATGCTACAAGAAAAAAGTCAATTTTTTCCCCCTTTTGAATTAATTATCTGTGAGAATTCGTTCTGTGATGACCTCAAACTGAAACCATTCATTTGCAGTCTCAGTTCAAAGCACATTAGAACATAAATCTAAAAGAAAGTGGCAAAGCCCTCTGACTTCGTAATCAGTTCAATCAAACACAAAGAGTGATTATAAAGGATACTGAAACCCAAGCCCAAATTCTCAGCTGGTGAAAACCTGTGACATTCCATTGACTCAAATGAGTAGTTCTTTGTAAAAATCTATACTGAAACTCAAGATCATTTACGTTAAGTGGCAAAAATAGTGCAACTGATATGGCACAGGACCACACTACAATTTATAAATGACCTTGGGATAACCTGAATATTTTTGTTATCGGATCCTGTTTCACAGGCATGAGCTTAAAATAAAATATTGATAAAGTGCATTGGACCAAAGTCATGTTTCTGCTGCAAAATGGGAAGGACTATTTGATAATTGATATGCTTTTTTAACCAGGAATCTGGGCAAAGATTTCAAAAAGGGTGAAATATGCTTAGACTGTCACTTTTAGAAGAGAAACCTGGCAACTGCTTTCTGAACCAGCTGGAGTTTACGCAGCATCCTATTGGGCAAGCAGCCAACTGGGAATTGCAATAATCTAATCTTGAAATAACAAAAGTGTGAATGACCATTTCAGGGTCTGACCGTGAAAGATGCTACTGCAACATAGCAGAAGTTCTTTAAGTAGTAGAATGATAACATGCCCGGCGGTTTGAGTGTTCTTTTTTCAAAGAGAATGAATGTACCTGGAAATTTCCCAACTATTTACTACTGTAGTAAAAAATGTGGTATTATTAAAGTAAATTGATATTAAAAGTAGTCTAAAGATGTTTATACCTAATATCTACTTATCAGACTGGGAAAATTAAAATGAAGGCAAGAATACTAAATGTTTTAGCAGTACCAGTATTCATAATGGCCAAGTGGACTCCAAACTAAGTGAATTAGCAGAACTCTCTTGTTTTTAATGACGTTAAGCCAGCCAAATATCTGGATGAAATACACAGTGCATAATTCCATTATATGTAAAGTCAGATTTCTGAAATTTCAGTTAAAAAAATCCAACAGATGCACTTATCTACTTTACTAGCTTAAAAATAATTTTCTTTGAAATGTAAAAGCAAGTACTATTACCATTATAAATTTCTGTTAGACAGTATAAGTATTTCAAAGTTAACAGGTACCAGTTGGGTGTTACATGTCCATTTTGTTATCCGATTTTTACCAACAATATCTTTTTAAATCAGGTTTGAGATATTTGGCAGTAGTTTGTAAGCTTCAGGGTCTTTTAGTATAGCCTTTTCACCTACATTTCATTTTTCATTATTGGAATATTTGGTTTTCTGGCACTTTAATCTTTTCAAGCTATATTTTTGTTAAATTTGAAACCTCTCAGTCTATGTCAGAATTGAGCATGACAACAATAATGAGAAAATAATATAAAAGGCATAATAGTATGTTCCAGATATTGTGTATGTATGTCCAATGCCCATCTGGACTCATTTGAAGGAAACAAACACAACTAGTACATTGCATTTGATTTAAAACAGTCAATACGTTTTTCCAAATGTTCAGAAGCCAGAACTGTTCCAGTAACAAGAAAAAAAATAGTTTGTGAAATAATACAGATTTTATCTTCTAACAGATGAATTTCAGTTTTATAGTGAGCAGCCACAAGGTCAAGAAGAATACTTTTAAATAAAATATCTCCTCAGAAAGAGACAAGATAACTTATTTGCTATTGGGATGAAGTTCTTGATGAAGAACATTCATCAGCTGGGTCAAGTCTTATTAACTCGAAATTACAGAGTTTGAAGATTTTTATTTAGAGTACTCAAGGAGAATAAGATTTCTTGTTTAAGATAAAGAAGCAAAAGACAAAATTAATAAATTTGTTAATCAGATTTCAACACAGAGCCTGTTCCATGCTCCATGCATAAGATAAAAAAGTACACAAAACAATTTAAAAGAAGAGAAAGAACAAAGAAGATTTAAAGAAGTCTATAAATCATCCTCTCTTTTCCTTTTGTATCAACTGCAATATCTTTCCAACTGAAACAACAGGTCCTAACTTTACTCATAGGTAATTTTAATCAGTCCTGCCAATCAAATTACTTATTTTAAAGGGAAAGCTTCAACAAACAGATGGGCTTTGCAGCAAGCCTTTAAGGTCACGAAATACTGGCTGTAGTGAAATTAGAACTAAGATACCTCATGAAGGACGTCTTGTTTTAAGTTGGAAACAGCTTTCATTCAAATGATCCTGAATGTCATGGTAACACAAGAAGAAAGTTAGTTCTGGGAAATAAAAGTATGTTTGTAAACTGCGAGTTGATTCTATAGCTGTCACTCATACTTGCACAGATTGTGCTCTGTGGACTCTGAGACTTCAGTTGTCCCTAGAAGAACAATCAAAGAAAAATAAAATGGAACAAATTAAGCAAGGTGCTCCTTTACTGGCAAAAGTCAGAGACCCTGAGATATGGCAGTGGATATTCAGGTAAATCTATCTGAATGGCAAGGGGCAAGGGGCATACACCCAGCTATTTCAGCTGTGAAGAAGATTGGCTGTTCCAGTTTGCTTTCAAGGGCTAAGTCCAGAGACAGGACACTCTGAGACCAATTCTTTGGACTATTACTGCTTGATGATTGCTAGCACTGAGGTAATGTTTGCTTTGTTCCCCATGGTGTTTTTTCACACAGCTATTCAAATAGCTATAGAAAAGCCTGTTTTCAAAAAATGCAACTATTTCTGTCTCTGAATCGATGATACATATTTGCTTTGATGGAGCCGTGGCAGATACCCTGTTGCAATAAATAGAACATTTTGGAGATGCAGAGTGAAATTTTTCCACTGCAGCTGCAGAGGTTGGTTGACCCTGAGCAGAGACCATACCAACATACTAGTAAATAACTCCATATGATATATGTACATCTGTGTATCTATTCAAATAGTTTATTGATTTTTCCCTCCTCTACTACTCATTTAGAAAAGAAATCAAGTTAAATTTCAGGAGTAACAAGGACTAAAGAAAATAAGTACATCTACATCTACATCTGCATACATTATATTCTGAGAATAATTTACCCAATGTTATATTAAGCATTTCAGTCCAATCACATGAACTGTAGATTATCTACTGTTTCCCCAAATGTGTCACTATGGAACAAGTTTATTTTTCCTGCACACATTTTTTTTTTATTTGGGCTTGTCATTCACTAAAAACCTTGACACATCCAATTTTTTAGAAGCATAATCTCAAGCAAAAGGATATTTTCCCCCTACAAAATTAGACTTTGTCTTTTTCTTCCCTTGCTTGTCTCCTCAAAAATTACTTTATTGATAAAGTCAGAAACAACAACATCTTGTCACATCTTCTCCCCTTTACTTTGTTTCATATGACTAAACATAGGATCAACAGGATTTTTTGCTTATCTGTTACAGTCTGTAGAACTATTATAACCTTAACCCCTTAAATGGTAGAGTACCTGATCTTGATCTGGTAAATGAGCTTAGTATGGGCAAACCTAACCATGAGCACACTTAAGAAGGTGTTTGAATTAAACCACATGATGGTCCCATTTACTTTGATGGAACTACTGGAGGATATATGCATATGGGATTGGTTGCTGCACAAGGATCTTAAACATGGTGATATTTACTTTCCAGTTCTACCACATTACAGATTGTTTACAGCCCTCTAAAATGCAGTGTTAATAATGGAAGAGTTGATGTTTAGCAGCATGAATAAATATGCTTTGGCTCTTTAAATGTTGCAAGGTTCCCTGTGAATATGACAGGAATAATTGTCACTATACAGTTTTCAGGAAAAAACACAGTTGGAAATAAAAAGTGCAAATTGATGGAATTTGTTTGTTGAAATGTGATTAAAAATACTGTATTTGAAAGTTGGTGTTTTGGGACCAAGAGTTGGGAATGATTAATCTTATTTGTGAATACATGGTAGCATAAGCAAATGTGGTATCATTTCTGATTTATTTTTTTTAAGAACACTGAAAAAGTTGGCTACTCTGGCATGCATATTATGGCCTGTGCAATAGCAGTCCATGGGAAAGGACAGATACTCCCAGTAAAGTAATTTTTTTTTAATATTCTTCTATACAATTAAACATTTTTCTTTTTTTTTAAACAGTTGAATGGACTGGAGCAGTGACTTCACTGGCAAGGTAGGTCTGTAGAACTTTATATGCTTATCTACAGCATATAATTTAAGAGTATTTTTATGTTAGATTTCTTAGCAGCCAATAGAGAGGGCCTAATACCTTCTGATGGTGATTCACATTTTGTCCTGGCAAAGCTTCTGAAGGTTCCTACCTCTCACAACTCTTTGCAAAAGAAGACTAGAAAGAATGGATTTTGTTTGGTTGGTATTTTTTTGATATAGATTCTGTAATTAGGCACTTCAAATTCAAGCAGGAATACAGATGTTAATGAGGAATAGGAAAAAATGGTAGAATATTATCAGATTTCTGAACTCAAGAAAAAATCTTAGCCAAAAGTGTGGAAACAGTCTTTAGACCTCAAACACATGTGGAATAACCTCAAACAGTTATTTTACTTTCTTTAGTTGTAGAGGTTTTGTTTTTATTCTTCTTGTTGTTTTTCACAAGAAAATATATTTTATAGAAAGCATTCAATTATTTATCAGTGGAAAAAATACACCAGAAAACTTATAAATATTCATTGTTCTCAGATTATTTTTTTGGCATTAAATAACATTGCAATGTTTTAGACCTTTCTTGCTCTGTTTGCTTTTGCTGTACTGATCTTGTTATTTAAAAGTACATTTAATGCAAACCAGTTTTTGTATTGAAAGTACTTTAAAGTAATATAATGCTGTTATAGACATTAATAGCATCTTTTGTCTTCCAAAAAGCAGTTTTGAAGAAACATCATACTGAAGTAGGCAATATCTTTTCTTTATATTTCTTAGCCATTATAATTTGTTATTATAGCCTTTACAGTTGTACAAATAAAATCTAAGTGGTATACTAGAATGTAAATGTAAGAAATGGATTTTTATCTTGAAAACAATAAAAGCAATGTTAAAATTGTAACATCAAGACCAATATTTTTTTTCAAACTATTTTCAAGATATTCAATTACATCTGTATATGTTTATCATATCTTAATACCCTTTGGTGTTCCTTTTTATGGAAAAATAATGTTTTCAGACAGTTACTCAGTTTCACACTTGCTCTAAAATAATAAAAAGATAACTGAATATTATTGAGGAATGAATACTATTCATTATTAACATAACAGCTCATATGGGAAATCCCTAAAACTGAGCTTTCTCCTACCTTCTGGAGGACATCTCATTAAAAGGAAAAATAACACGTGTCTTATTCCAAGACCATATTTTGTTTGATCTTTCCCCTTTCTAAGTGCTGGATACTTATGTAGGACTCTGAATCCTCATCTTAGAATATTTTCAAACACTTGTCCAGCATAATATGGTAAAATATTTTCATATTCTGTAACAGGATAATCCACAATTCAAAACTAGAGAAAAAATCTGCAGAAAATAAATGAGGATCTAAAACTTCCATACACGTAGAAACTTTCATGTAGCATTTCAGAACTTTGAAATAGATTAGATCATGAAGGTCTATGAAAAACATTGCCTCTCTTTTATAAATATCAACCCTCAGATGTCATGGAAATTGCTCTAACTCACGTAGCAATTTAGACAGAATTAGGATCAGTGAACTTAAAAAGTCTGACTTTAAAATTCCAGCCTTAATGATAACTTAAAGCAAAGGTACTAATGGAATGTGCATTAACCCTATTTATTTCCCTCTGATAGAACTTCATTAGTTGGATTCAATAGTTGTTTGACTCATTTCTGACAGGTTTGTTCTTTTCTATCTCTATATTGTCTAGAGATCATGAATTCAACAATATAAATGAAACATACTGATGGCAGTCATGAGGAAATTTATGATGAGGGATAAGACAAGAAAGATACTGGAAAGAAAAGTGAAGATATGGAGATGTTTTCATAATAGAGGAGAAAGAAAAGCTTAAATATCTTAATACAAATATCATTTTATTTGTAAGTATTAAGATATTTAAGAATTTCTTTCTTTTTGAAGTAATCTTAACAATGTGATATTAAAAGAATAGATTCACAGAACTGTCAGTCAACAACCAACTACCTTTCACTAATTTTATCAAGTAAAGATAGTACCAGAATATGGCTAGATAGGAATTTGCATCATCTCACTGTAGCCTCTAAAATATGGATGTCTGTAGCACAGATGTCATTGCATATGGTATTATTTTGGTATTTAACACATTTAAGGATATGAATTCACACGGGAACATGCACAGAAATACATAACAAGATCAGTGAAAGAAATAAGTCTGTCTTAGAAAAGAAAATCAGTGAACTTGTGAAGTTTGGTAAAGTCTAAGGACTATTTGTTCTCAACAACGATGGGAAGGAGGAGGAGGAAAATACAATACACTGCAAAAAAAATGTTTGTAACAAATGTTATTCTTCATTCCTTTCTATCTTTTGATTACCAGATGTCTGTTCATTGATCAATAAACATTTTATTTTACCTTAGGTATAGATATTTTTTCCACATAATCTAATCACATTATATAGAATCCAATCTGAATATGAAAAAGAAGAAAGGCAATATAGATACAGAAAATTGCCTGTGTGAGTTTATGTGCTACTATTATACACAAACAGTACTTAACACATTGACTTAAATGAAAAAGTTTTTTAGCATAACCTCTACCGACAACATAATTTATTTTTTAAATTGAATGTTAATTTTTTCTTGTCAAAGGCTAAGAAAAAAATAAATCAAAATCATATTTCCTTTCTTAAAAAGTGGAACAAAGATTAAATGAAAAGTGCATGCTTAATGCCACGCAGATATCTTGACTCGGAGTACAGTTACACACACAATCAATGGGATAGGTTGTGTGTGTGGTACTCACTGATACAGAGATTTCCACAGTGGTTTGCAGATCATACGTTTTCTGAAATGAGCACTCTGTTTACATATTTATTTTCAAAGTGTCAAGATTTTTGTATTAAAAGTTTTGTATAGACACACACATACTGAACATATATGCAAATATACGTGTTAACATACACATGCATTATATTACAAAACTTGTAATTACAATTTGTCATTTTACAGTGGCACATGGTTCTGCACATATATATTTTTTCTTCATCTTGAATAAGACATCACACGAAATGTTTGTGACACTCAGAAGCTATTGCTGTGGGGGATAAAGCAGCTTCATAGAATAAAACCCAGTAACTGATAAACAGGCTCCATTAAAATGTGTTTTCACACTTGTATTCAATCAAAATGAGAGTTATCTTTTGCTTTGATGTTACCATTTGTACTGTAACCCTTATTTAGTTGTTTTGATGTATGCAATAATTGATACTTCAATAATAAGCTTGTTTATATTCAAAATGTCTTTAATCCTTGTATGGTTCTTTTGGTGTATTTTAAGACTGAAGTGCCTTCTTGGCATATCACTACTCTAATGTCTTCTTCAAAAGTCTTTCATTGCTAATGTATTGACATGAATAGCAGTGTTTTTATATCTGCCACCCATCCAGCATTGAGAAACAGGTACAGACTTGCTGTCTCCTCTACCCATAATCTTCTGGGCTTCAGACCTACATATAAAATTTATATTCATAAATTATTATAATCCTTATTAAGTAGTAGGAATTAAGTGAGAAAATGCAAAAGTGATATTGCAGTAGGAAAAAAATGAAAGGAATAGAAAGAACTACTGAAGTATTTTCTAAATGGAAAGTGGGGAAAATAATTAAAAACAGGAAGAAGAAATGACACCACCTATTCTGACTTATTATTTAAAGAAAATACATAAAGATGATTGATAGTGATTTGTTCCTGCATGTGTTATATTTGCTAGATTTTACGTCTCAAACCACTTTCCTACAAACAATAGATTTTGTGTGTTATCCTTTTCATTCTAGTGAGAATACATGATGGGTTGAGTTTTGCTGGCTGCCAGATGTACCCAGCCACACTCTCACTCCCCCTTCTCAGCAGGACAGAAAGGGAAAATAAGATGAAAAGGTTTGTGAGTTGAGGCAAAGACAGGGAAATCTCCAACAAGTGAGGGAGAGATAGGGAGAAACAAATTTAAACTGAAACTACCTTCCCCCTAAGCCCTCTCCCTTCCCAGGCTTGACTTCACTCCTGACTCTTCTTCCTCTTCTTCCCTCAACCTTTTTCAGCCTTTTCTAAAATACATTTTTCCTCAAGAAGCCACCACCTTGACAGCTGGGCTCAGCCATGGCCTGTGGTAGATCAGTTGGAGCTGGCTGGAACAGACTGTTCTGGCATGGAACAGCCCTGGACTCTCTTCACAGAGGCCACCCCTACAGCCACCTGCTGCCAGCACCTAGGTATGAATGAGTGAGTCAGGTTGTTGTATTCATACGGAATATTTTAGCTGTACTACAAACATTAGCAAGTTCTTTAAGAATAGACTAAGCTTTGTCCATTGCAGTATTAATGAAGGAATAATGGAATCTTTCTCGTTCATTTATCACATACTGCTCACAATATTCACCTATAGCAACAAAGTATTGTGCAAACTCTTCAGAAACTTCTTTATTCCTAAATGACAAGGATTATAAGTCACCCACTGGTGGCTATAGCTTTATGAAAATCTCCCACAGTTCCTCAATTAATTTAAATAATGAAAGCATCTGAAAGACTTTTGGTGCAGTGGCTTTCATCCTCTCGTATAGATAAAATTTCTTCTTGCGTAATTCTCAGGCATGTGTGCAAGTGACTTTTATAAAAGATTTGTGTTTTCCCCAAGTCATATTGCCACTGTGAAAATAAGAAGTGTTAGGAGTGCAGACTCTGTTACTATGAACACTGTACTTGAGGCATTTTTCCTGCAACTGTTTAATAACATTTGTTCAGAGGAACGAGAAGAATGCTTTGTGGGTTAATGGAGATCACAACTTTAACATGACTAATGGATGTGCTTTCATATGCTTAAGTGCTGTTGAAGAAGCCAGTCTGAACTCATAACAAGAAAACTCCATTAGTGACAGGGTTTTTTTTCTGAAGCTTCATTGGGATAAAAAGTAGAAGACACAAAAAGAAAGACTGTTTTCTTATTTATGTATATGTGAATGTGAATGATATTTTGCTAAACATGAGAGACATAAGAAAGAAAATGGAGGCTTCTAGAAATAGCGAGGGACATGCCTGCTTGGTTTCTGGAACTACTGTGTGAATACCCTAACACATTAGTGTTTCAGTTGTCTGCTCTATAAAGGATGTAGACAGGTGATAGGTTTTTTTGCACTTTATCTGGATGAGAGACAGTATCTATCAGCTTCTCTAAGGTTAAACAAACTCAGAACGAAGTGTGGAATGCAAGATGTAACTGGGAATACAAGCTACAGAACAGAAACCTAGGACAACCGCACTCTTAGCTTAGACAAGTCCGTTACATTTCTAAACATGGATGATATAGATTTAGAGGTGGGTGTCCGGAACAATGTCAGATGCCCTTTAAGAATAAAACTAACCAACCAAAGAAGCCTAATTGATTTCCCCTGAGATGAGAAACTAAGCACTTTGTAGGTATTCTTCATTATTTAGTTACAACATTGTGCTATATGTAGTAAATTGTTAACCAAACTCTCTCTCTCAAGTCTCTCTCTCCTCCTTCAATAGACCCCCTTTAGGTATTGCAAGGCCGTAATTCTCAGAATTCCATACCTCATAACAGATTAACTAGCCATTATTATTAGCAAAGCCAGCACGTAACAGACATTTTCAAAGCTTCTGACACCTCTGATGCAATGCTTCAGTGGCTGTAGCCTCCTTCAATTGAGTGCAATTAGACAAATTTATGACTGGATGAGAATTTGATTACAAATATTTGTAATACAAAATTTCAAGTATGCATTGAAAACCATGACAAATCTTTATGGGTCAAGGAATCTTTTCATATGTAACCTGAAGTGGTGCATTATCTATACTATTTTCTACTCAGCCCTACAACAGTTAGTTCACACACACTGTTAATAAAGTTAGAACCACACTTCTATGTTATTAAAAATGCATTTTCTTAATGTGTTTTATTCTATTTTCTACAGCAATAGTATTCACATGTAGAAACAGCAAAAAGTTCCTTTTCCGAACTGTGGACAATTGACATGAAAGTATGTGTATCACTATTATGACATGAATTCCAGATCATAAAATAAATGATCTAGGCTTTTTTCCAGAGCCAGAGATGAAGCTGACATATTTTAACAGTGAAATTCTGATCCACATATAAATTCATATCTGATATGTTTGTTTTCTTTTTAGAACAGGTGATCTGCTAGAAATTTCAAAGTCTGTTGTTTTATCCTCTTTCTGCTTTGGAAAATTACCTCTGATCATATGATTTAAACTAAATTCAAAAGACAGAGCTAAAGATATGAAATCTCTCTTACAGGAAGACATTCCTAATTTCTCATTTTTTCTGAGGATATGATCTGGAAAGTGTTTCTCTTAATACTGCAGCAGGGAAAGGAAAGGAAGTACACACATTGATCAGAACCAGATGGTCAATGTTTGTGCTTTCATGTGCAGTGAAAAACTTTAAGAAGTGGTGATTTGGTCTCAATCCAGAACTGAGGCAGACTGAAAGATTATTTCCTCTCCAGATTCATATTCACCTATACTTCATAAGATGAAGCAGTATGTATGAAGCAAAAGAAATTTGTCCCTATTTTGTGGTCTCATTCTTTTTGTATTATTGATGGTTTTCACTTAATTCAGTGAATCAAAAAATCAAGATGATCTCTGTGCACAATAAAAAAAAAGCCCAGTTTTTGGAAGGTTAGTAAAGGTATCTGGACACAATTCACTAGGCTGAATCTGTTCAGAAGAATCAAAAACATTTAACACACATGCACAGTATTTTATTCCTATGAATTTTAAATTCTCAGATCTTTTAAGCAGTGGCCAACTACATTTCTGTGTTTGGAGGAAAAGAAGCAATCTCCAAAGAAATGGGGCTGTGACACCTCTAAGGTGTTTGGATCATTGGCTGATTAGAGCAGGACATAGCACAGATTTTGTCTCTGCTGCTGAAGGACAGAGTGGTAGCATGCTGCTACTGGGTTGCTGTGAATGCGCAGTAGTAGTTATTCCTGCTCATTGGCATCACACAGCTCTTCTAGATCCCCAGCTAACCAATTGTTAAATTGTGCATAAACTTCCTAAGCTATTTTAAAATTCAATGTGAAAACACCTACTCAGAAAACTAGTGTGCACTACCAATTAGACCTTACCAGAAACACATTATAGACACAGAGCCACTGTTACTATTTCCAAAATTGCATCCTTTCTCCACCAACTCCTTCCCTTTGCCTAACTGCATTTACAGCTTCAGAGCTAAATAAAAATGCTGCCTATATTTAAAGCTAGTTTTATATTCCTCCCTCGTGAGCTTTTAGAATTATTTTACTCTCCTTGTATGATGCCTGGTGGGAAAGTGCTACCTAGCAGTTTCTAAGCTGGTTTGAAGCAGAAGTGTCAGTCATACATTCACAGTATTTCAATGTGGTTATGCTGTAGGAGGTTACTGTTTTTCTCCTACATGCCACAGTAAGAACTACTGGCACAGGTGCAAGAGAAGAATATCAGTTTGCTGTGGTCATTTTTCAAGGGCAGGAAGAAAACTTTGTAAATTATTTATATCTTGTTGTAAAAATCTAATCCTGTCACTTCAAATATAATAAAAACTATGAACAAAGTAAAAACAATCCTTTAAAACAAAATTAGGTTTCTCAAAATAAAAACAAATAATTGTATTCAAATTTCTTTACCCTAACACCATCTGATCAACAACATGTAAATACAAAATGCAAAAGACTAGGTGCAACAAGGGAAATCCAAACTGCACATTAGGAAGCCAAATGTTTAACTTCAATGACAGCTTTTAAGTATCAGAACAGATAAAAAGTGGACTCTCCATTCCTGGAGATCTTCAACACTTGAGTGGAGAAGTTGTGAACAGCCCTATCTAAGGATTTATGCCGTCATTCTTTTAATTGGGAGCTTGGTTGTAAATGATGCCCCGACATTCCTTCCAACTAGTTTTAATGTGATCCTGTGATTTCACTCTACCTATAATACTTAAAATTACAAACCTTTAAAATGTGAGGGCTTTAGATCCAATGTTTAATCTTTTCCTTTCCTGGAAACTTCTTGTTTCATGCCAGACTAGGTTCAAAGCTAGCAGCTACCTGGTGATGAGATTAACCGAAATACTCATTTAACTCTCAGTTATAGATTGTGTGTTATGGATAATCTTTTCAACTGCTCAGCATAACCAATCTGTAGACATGTTCACCCACAGTTGTCTCCTGGTAAAAGATATGAATTAGGTGATCTTAATTTCTTCCTCTATAGTAGGCTACACTATGCTCAGATCAAAAGAAATTCTGAATTTGAATCAAACTACAGAAAAAGGATTATCACAAATTACTTCTCAGACATAACTTCCAAGTCCCTTCTCGTTTTGAATCACAATACTACTATATCCCCTAACATTTTCTCACAAAATAAATGCTTGTGACCTCATATTTCATCTATGTACTTCATTGTCTCTGGTGCAATTATACCCTTCTTAGTCTCTGCTCCAGGAAAAAAACAACAGACCAGGTTAATTTTAACCTGCCTTTGGTATAATTCATGCTTTAACCTTGGTCTTGACTTTTATTCTGCCTTCTCTCTCTTTTTTTTTTTCTCCAAACTGTATTCAAGCTGTGTCTATAAATCAGATACTGATGAAGAGACTCTTTGGTCATTACCTAAATCTCAGTTTTCTAGTCCTTTAATGACATGCTAGGCAGTTGTGACCATTATATGCACATGCTACATTTGAGAATTACACGTTTTACTAATGACTGCAAGATGACTGCTTAGCAGTGTATTATCAATTAATTATGAACATAAATAATTATGTTAAATTGATTTTGAAAAAATATCTTGCATGTGGAGAAATTGACTAGATTGTCTAGAGATGATTGAGTAAATGGATAAAATCTAGGATTTAAAATGAATTAAGAAAATATTTATATCCTGTGCTATATAGTATAGTTTCAGACAGTTATATTACTAATGTGTTTCTAAAACAACAGCTCTGAGTAGGAAGTATCAAACATACCTCGTTGTACAGATAAATTAATCAAGTTATTTATTTTACATAAACCCAGATTTCATCTATCATGTATGTTTATATCATGCTAGCCTGACATGAACAAATCTATTGCCTGTCATGATATTTATAATAGAAATGTTTGTCTTTGGAAAAACTTACCTTCCATTCCAGCACTGAGCTGTGCTGTAGAATGGAATGCAGTAAAACAACAGTAGGGATTAGGTGAGATGGCCCAGTTCAGATAAACATGAAAGCAATGAAAATAAAGGCTACCTGATATGAATAGACAAGTGTTATGTTTTTGCTGCCCTACAGCACCTGGAGAATACAACTGAGTGAAAATATTTCAAATATTTTTAGGCAAAGTGAACATTTTGGAAAAGAAAAAAACTTAAAAAAGACAAAAGAGAATCTCCTAAATCTGAAAGTCAGAAATCATTTATTTATTTATTTATCAATGACAGCTAAAAAAAATAAAATGAAAATATATATGAACACTTTCTTACAGGGAACTTGAGAAGATGAAAAATGTTATGTCTGCATATTGTAGTGTGAGAAACTCCTACATATATGTTGAAGAATGAAATATTAAACAGATAAAAGCAGCTTTAGGAAATTTGATTCTGAGAGAAATGCATCATTTATTGGTTTACAAAAGATCCAGATCAGGACTCATTCTGTATTAGATAATATACTCAGATTTGAGGCAACTGTTTCCTTCTTCTCTTTTCTGGTCATCTCTGTAAGATAAATGACTGGCTCAGAAAAGTAAGTGTGGATCATGGGACTGTAGTAAGACAGTTTTGATTAATGAAGTAAGCAGAATAAGAAATCAACAGAAGTAAGATAAAAAAAAAATTCTCAAACAATTCTCATGTTGCTTGACAAAGACAGTGTACTCCAGGGGGAATTTTATGTAGTCAGACTCTTACATTGTGTAAATAGCTCTAGCTGTTGAAATTTAACTTTGCAATTGTTGAGTACATTATACATTTGTATAGCATCATGGATAACTGCTAAATAATAGACAAGCCGGCTTATTATGCAGAAGGGAGAGTTTCTAACTACAGAGTAAGTCACCCTTAATTTGCATCTAACTAGAAACAAGACTGGAATGAGAAATGACAGACTGTAAAAACAGTTAGAACCAGTGACTGTGATAGTTCTAGTAAGGAATGCAAGGATTTACTCAGTTCAGTGCTAAACCAGTTCTGGATTCTTACTTACCTGAAGATCAGTGAAGAATGGTATGAAGCTTAGAAAGCCTTGGCAAGGTCCATAAACTTTTAAAAATTTACTCCCATTTCAGAGCCTCTGGCACTATAAATATTTGTATGTATGATATTTATCCTCCTTGTTTTCCAGAAAAGAAATGTACAGGAATTTGGATTTTTTTTCTAGTTCTCCCAAGAATCCACAAATGGATCATAAGAAAGTACCTAAAATACCTTAAAAAAGAAATACATTTATATATACATAAAAAATCACCCTCTTAAATTTTTCCTTGAAAATGTTTGGGACTTCAATATTAGAAATTTGACTTCTGAGTGTTAGGCAACCCCTATCTGCAGAAACGTTTGATTTGATGACAGCAACAAGGTGGTCTAATGTCTAGGATTCAGCCCTCTCACTGCTGAGACATGGGTTCAAATCCCAGGCAAGGGAGCTTTGATGTGACCTAGTCTTAGGGAATCCTACTCTGGCAGGGGGGTTGGACTAGATGATCTTTTGAGGTCCCTTCCAACTCCTAACATACTGTGATACCGTGATCACTCTTTAGTATGTGAATCTCTGCAGTCTCAGTTACTTTGCTAAAAGAAGCTCTCCAAAATAAAGACATTAATAAGCTGTAATAAAAGCCATGTCAAACGGACAAAAGGCACAGATTATAATGTTTCTAAATGATGTAAGAATATAGAAGACTGTATATCTACATTTATTGTTGTTCCAAAAGAAGGAAAAAATGAAGTTGTCAACTAAATTTTAAGCTATTATTTTCATATTTTAATTTTTTACTTTTTTTTTGAAAACTGCAAATTGTGATATTTAGATATTTTCAGTACAGCTGGTGCTATACTTTCCCCTAATATATGTATTATCCACATAGTAAGAGGAAGAGAAGAAGCTTTTAAAAGTACAAAATCATGAATATAGATTTAAGGATCTATATTCTCAAAAGCAGTTTCAAATTTTAAATAGGGAAATTTAAGGTAGCAAGTCCTTCAAAATCTACCATTATGAAAAAGGGGTTAGTTATCCAATGGAAATACAACATTCTTAGTCAGTATTGTATGTGATAGTTCGATAATGCAATTAACTAATTTATTGATCAATTAATAGCTTCTTTATCAATCCAGAAACTATTGAAAATCTCATGAATTTTTTTTTACTTGAAAAAATGCAGCTTGAAATTTGGAATCTAAACAAATGCATTGTATCACTATTTCTTAGGGTTATTTGGTCTGAGAATGATTAATTATCCAGTAAATAACAGAGTTTTATGGGAGAGTTGTGTTCAGGAGTCTGGCTGGCTGTCACATATCTGACCTGTTTTCCTGACAGGTATAATGCTCCCTCACCCTTTCTTTCTGCTTTCCCCAAATGTTTAGTAATTTAAACTACTGATGATTTAATTTAGGCTGGTAATGAATGTAAAACAAGATTTTAAATTAGCCGCAAGGAAAACTCAATGACTTCAAAGCGATATCCTATGTAAATAAATTAGTGGCATTTTTAAACAATTTTAAGAATTATTTAGCAAGGGATTTCCTTGGGGAAAATATTTTGTTTATAAGGTTTCTATTTTACTCTAAAATTAGCTTATAGTTATATTTTGAGCAGATCTTTTCCACAAGGCACCCTTTTTGATATATAGTAGAAAATGCAACATATTGTATCTCCTCAAGGGGAATAAGTTCTTGGTTGCAAATGACCCTTCTTCATGTCCTTTATGGTCTTCAAAGCATAAGACTATAAAAACAGGGTATCTTAACTTATTTACTTTTAATTGTGTTAGGGAAATAAAGGATTCAGCATTGTAATTTTTCTACTGAATGTGACTTATTCTGTGTCCACTTATCATGACAAAGCCTGGTTTACAACCACAGTTTCTATCTGTTGCACATGTTGTTTTGTACAAATTCCACCTTAAATTATGGGTATGTAAATGTTAAATTTGTAGAAATTTTCCTAAGAACTCTGCATGAAGCACTATTCTCGAATATATTTAAGCTGGTAGATATGTTAACTACAGTGTACAGATGCACTGGAACAGAAAATAAAACTTGAAATATGTTTGCTCTCCCAGCAGCAAAGTTTAATATTCTCTTTGGTGACTGACCACTTTAGATGGTGTTCTTCAAAAACACACACAAGAAAGAAAAGATTAATATTGGTGTTTTCAAAGTTTCTTTGACTATTTTTCCAGGTAGCTAAACATTTCCAATGTGTTATCTGTACATTATTATTGACTCAAATACATTAGGGTAAAAGATTCCATAAATTTACTAGACAGGTAAAATCGCAGTCTTCCAGAATTCTCTTCCTCAAAATAATAACCAAAATGGAAAAAACCAAAAAGCCAAAACAAAGCAAATCAAAACATTCTGCAGGGGTTTCATGGTGTAATCAAAAGTTTTCATAAAGAGATAAAAATGGAACAGGAATAGCATACATAAAAAAATCTTCCATCAAACAGTACAATATCTTCAAGATTTTTCATTTGGTAGTTAATGACCAGTCTGAGTCAAAAGACAAAATTATATGTGGCTTGGTTGAAAAATCCATTCTACAAGCTTCATTTGCAAAGGTGTCTGTACAAAAATATACAACTAAACCATAACTTCAGAAAGGAACAGAGTTTAATCTAATTTGGAACCTGGTAGCACGTTAAGGCCTGACCTAAAATCTTCTAAAATCATTTTTACTGCTTTGCGTGTTTTTTTGGATCAGTATCCCATGATGATACAGACAGCAATGTTTAGATACTTAAGTTATACTACACATAGGTTGAAAAAATTGAAATACTGAAATTTGAGAAAGATCTGTTGTTCATATATAATCCATATACTATTTTCTGCACTTCATAATATTTATTGCACTTCAGTTTAGGCACGATCCCTGAAAATAGCATTTTGAAGTCTTTTATACTTGGCTACGGACTGGAGAATGATCTGAGTGGAATCTTATTGTCAAACAGGTAGAAGAACAGAAGTGAAGTCATTGAAGAAGAAATAACATAAAGGGCAAATTCTGCTTTTGTGTTTGTGTATGCAAATTAGTCCAATGATGTCTGTATCCAAAGGGCAAACTTTGCCCCAAGCATTGTAAATTTGATTATCTCAGAGCCTGTTTCTTTAGAGAAGAACTGAATCTCTTTTTACAAAGGAAGGAATTTGTAACTTGAGTCTTCTTACAAGTTCCCATATCCATGATGACATACCTTTTTCCACAAAGTAGGTCATCATTTATGGAGAAAGTCACTAAGCAGACTTTATTCTTAGAAAAAGCTTACTATTTGATTGCAGTAAAGTCTTTAAAAATGAATAGACCACAGAAACATATGCAGTCTTCAGCCACTAGAGCTACCTTTATGTCCCCCAAAGACCTCTACAACAATTTCTATGGAATATAGTGACACTTCAGATTAATTGCTGAATTCTCCCCTGGTGAACTCAGCCAATACTCCATTCATGACTCAGGCAGATGTTTCTGCACTTTAGGCAAACTGCAGCATGTTTGTATTCCCCTTGCTTTGTCACCTCCATCACACATGACAAAGGCTTCTACCAGACACATTACAGGAATTTTACTCAGGAGAAACTAGATGCTGGTGCACCAGCACTCCTGCAGAGTAGACTAAGTTTCCATCATTGAGAGCACAGAGGAATCTAAAGGATGGAATATTATACAAAATATGAGTTAGCTTCACCAGTATAATTATAGTGATACTTATTTTATTTGCAGGGCAAAGGGGGTATAGGACATTCCTTGAAAAGTTCCCTAGAAAAATATATTTGTCTGAGCTCATTTCATTGAAGATTGTCATAAAGCTATGTAACAGGTAACTATCTGAGGCAAATTGATTTTCTGTGTCATGAATGGAGCTAAGCAGAGAGAAAGTGGACAATGCCAGGTATTAGCACAGTAGGAAGACAAAACATTATAAGGGCTGAAGCAGTGGAGCAAGTCTCTCCCTGGATTCTTTTATGGCCCTCAGGTACCCAGAGGAAGCCTCCAACAGGAGATCAAACAACTTTCTTACAGATGCTGCAGCGTACCCATACCCCCAGCTGGAGACTCAGCACTGCTAGGAACAGTGGCCGGTGCCTGCAGCTGGATCTGTATGCACAATCTCTTCTGTCCTTTTGATCAACTCCTCTGAGCATTAGTACTCTTCTAATGCCCATACACATACTTCTGAGGTGTCCTTTTATCCTTCAGTTCCTGCTTTTCTTAGACAGAAAAAAAATATGACTGATAGTCTGCTTTTTCTACATCTCAGTTGCTATTTCAAAATACTTAATCATCTGAATAAAATTGGATTTAACAAGAACTGTGGAGTTCTGCACAATTATGCACAGGCTGATCAGAATGGTACATTTATTCCTGAATATATCACTTTTTCAGTGACATTCTGTTTCCATTTCCACATAATTTTTTCTTCCTTTTTTCCCCTCCCCCTAAAAATCCACCAGTTTTACAAGAAGACTTGGAACTATCTTTTATTTAGGAAATATTTTGTCCATCTACAGGATTTGTGAGGGTTTTATGTAGTTTTAATTCATTTCCTTTCTTGTTAAATATGGGATGCTGATCCATTCTTCTGAATTCAGTTTCATTTTTTGCTAATATTAGTATTATTTTTTAGTCCCACTCCAACCTTCACCTAATTTCTTCTCCATTTTCAGACTCAAGTTTAGATACCATAAAGCTTTCTAAATTCCTTGTCTCATTCCTTCTCCCTGTGTGACACAAGAATCAAGGCTTTGGCTTTTCAGTTTTGTGTCTTTGGCATCCCTGCTGACTGTGGATTAATACCTTATGGCCATTGTGATCAATGGCATACATTGCTCTTACATTCCTGTCCATCTTGTCTGGAAAAATATAGACATAATATGAAGATGCAGAGACTGTCATCACCTCCACTTCCCTGCTTGTAGGACAGATGACTGAGCATTTTGGGGAAAATCATAAATGAACTTTATCTCTGAAGCTTGGAACTTATTCTGAAGATCTATTTATTTTTGCTATAACCATGATTAGGAAAGTCTTGGGTGTCTCAAGAAATGCTGTATTCTTGTGAAATTTAAACTTTGAAATTTTTACAAGTCTCTTTTGATAAAAGCAGAGATATCATTCAAAGTTGCAGTTTAAATAATAATAGCAATACTAATAAAACTGAAATATGTTTTGTGAAACTATCTATTCCAAAGTGTAGAGAAACTGGTTTATCAAAGAAACTGTCACAGTGACCTAAAATTTTTTTACATTTAAGCAACCTATTTTGTTGAGCATCAGAGAAAAAGCTGGGCTTTTCAGGATGAAAACTTTCCAGAACTAAAAACAAGTAAAATCAGTCTCAGACAGGCATCCAACACAGACAGTAACAATATGAATGTTAAAGTATGTCAATTATAGTCTACTGAAAATAGAATCTTATGATGGGATCATACTAAAACTTTAATCAATGACAATTAAACCATCCCTTTTAAAGGATGACCATTAGTTATTTCTGCAAGCATTAAAAGTAGCAGTTTTTGTTACAATAAAATATTTTAGGATAAAAAAAAAATCTACTCTTTCTTCAACACAAATGATTCCATTTAAACATTCTTTAATACACTCCTTGAGAGCTCTGCTGTGGCCATTAACAATTATACAACCCTTATAACTAGAATGCTCTAATACTCAACCTTTTCTCTTTTATACACTTTCTCAAGTCAAACCTTTCCTTTGTTTCAACATACTAGGACATATATGTATTACAGAAAAACTATTACATTTGTATTAATTATTCTCCTACACAATATTTCTAGGTAGAGCATGCATTAACATACATAAATGTCTTATATTTATTGTCACTTAAAGAAATGGCATTCAAAAACTTCATGTTTCAAAGTAATTTCTTGTGTCTAGGAAAAATAGCTGCTATACATCTCTTGGGGAACAGATGCAATCTGCCTTTTATTTCACCTTTGCAACCTCTGGATATATATATCTATAAGGCTAAAAATATATCTCCAGATTTTTATAGACAAGGATAATTGATAAAGAATTCCTGAAGTTTATAGGAATAAATCACTACTACAGTGCCTCTGTAGGCACTTAAGATTCTCTATAAGGCATTATCTAAGAGATTGTAAGAAGTATTACTTTTTTTTTGTTAAGGTTACATTTTTTCCAGTGTCTTAGCAGCAGCAAACCTGTTTACACACCATAGCTCTCACGAGGGACTTTCAGTCACAGACAATACCTTCTTGCTTTCTTATTACTCTCCATGGTACTGCCCTGGCTGAATCACTGTCACCCACTAGATATAGCCAAAATGTCAGCAGCTGTGATGAAGAGAAGGAAGAAGAAATAACTTGCTGTATAAAGCCTTATGCTGTGATGTTTCATAAAGCCAATGCTGTCAGTCAATGCTCATCAGTATATCTTGTGCAAAGCACAGAGCTGACTATTGATTTAATTAACTGCAGTTGAGATAAAGTTCAGTTACTCAGTGCAGTAATTTGCAGGATGTTCACAGGATTTCACAGGATATGTTCTGAGAAAGGAAAAATGCAGAAGTGAATGGATGTGGGACAGCCTTGGAATCAGCAACTGACAGACTAACAAACAGACTGCATATGTATCAAATATCCAGGCAAGATGTTCTCCATTACTGCTATTGGACAAGCAGTATTTGTAAAATATATACAGAGATGTCAGTTCTACTGACCAGGTACCAATACAAATCAAGAAACTAATCAGATCAACATTTGTTGTTGATGTGTGGTTCTCAGGAAAATAATACTTTTTACTATAACTGCCTTTAAGAGGATATGATGGTCTTTTTAAAAGACACAATATAATATCACTGGTGACACAAAGACCCATCTCTTTGGCTATTTAGGTGTCTTACTTTATGAATCTGACCCTATTATGTGTTCCTTTGCAAGTTTTTATTGTGTTAGAAAAAATGAATGCCTGTGATAAGAATAAAAATAACTTCATCTTTAACTACAAGCAACTAACAAGTTTTATTTTCTGCGTTCAGCATGTACCAATGTTTTCATATTTTATATTTGTGTATCTGTGTATGTGATTGTGTCTTCACTGCATATGAATTATTGAAATATTAAGTCTCGCACCAAATTCACTCTTTTAAACTAATAATTTGTATCAAAAATCTCTTCTTGATTTGCAAATTTTTTTAAAATAAGTGGCTCTTAAATTTGAAGTATGTGGCTGTTGTAGACTAATATAATAATTGGAAATATTTATGTGAGCATAATTCTCTCATTTTATATGAAAGTTGCTTTAAAGTGTCTTAGTGAATCAATCTTACATGTCAGCATTTCAAAGTTCTGTTTGGCAGGGAAAAAGCTGCTGACTTTTCCTGCTGAGAGCGTGGTTGCAGAATATCCCTTGTTCCAGACCTTTCTTTGCCCACCTTATTGTTGGCAGCATCTCAGGTCTGCTATTGTCTAAAAATAATGTCAATTTGCTTTCATCTACATATCCTATACAACAATTTCCATCTTTAATTAAGGGCTTAGCCCATATGTATTTCCAGGTTGTTCAGTGGATCAAACAAAGGCTAAAAGGAAGTTTTATATAGACAGAGACATAGACACAGGTATAGGCATACATATAATTGTAGACATGCATATAGGTATAGATACAGACAGTATACATACGCATACATATATAGGATCATAGGATTGTCAGAGTTGGAAGGGACCTCAAAGATCATCCAGTTCCAACCCCCCTGCCTCACAGGGACACCATCTACTAGATCAGGTTGCCCAGGGCCTCATCAAGCCTTGTCTTAAAAGCTTCCAGGGATGAGGCCTCCACAACCTCTCTGGGCAACCTGTTCCACTGTCTCACCACCCTCACAGTAGATACCTGTAGATATTTCTGTCTACATAGAGTAACGTGCTTATTTTTATATACATTCAATAAAAGTATAGGTCTATTGTATAAAGAATAATAAAATATACTAGACAATGTAAGAATTAGTCCAGAAACTTACTTTAAAAATAGGTCAGCTGAAGTAAAACATTTTTGAAATATAAAAATATGGTTGTCCTTCAAAATTACAAGATTTCTTTTTTTTTTTCTCAAAACATTACATATAATTTGTCTTAAAATAGGAAGATAAAGAACCACTTCATGTTTTATTCTGTAATCCTGAAAAAGGATACTGCATTTTGTTTGTCAGGAGGCAGCTGAGTATGTAATTATTCAGACACTAACAGAGTTTTATTCATGTATAATAAAATTCATACAGCTGTTGTGCACAGTTTTATCCTGCATTGACTCAGTGTGTTTCTACAAAGCACAGACGATGTGATGGGCTCTTCATAAACCACATTTAAGTGTCAGAGACTTCACTAAAATGTCCCGAATCCAGATGGCTCTGGTATCTGGAAAACATATTCCAACAAGATAGGAAACAAACTGTTCTGGCAGGGGCAAAAGGAAGATACTACGATGAGAAAGAATAAAACAATGGGGACAGGATTCTTGTAGGGGCAAAAGGAAGATACTATGATGAGAAAGAATAAAACAATGGGGACAGGTACTGTGTTTGTGAGGCATGTAACAGAGAATCCTTTTCTGATGATAAGAGACAGTTTGTACAAAAATGTTTCCTTCCTATGCAGTCTGCCATTTTCTTTTGCATTCCTTGTAGTGAGAAGCTCTTAAATATTACAGAAGGATGAAAACAACAAAATTTCCCAGACAAAGCAATCAAATAAAACTTCTTACCATCCAGTGAAGGCTGAACACAGATAACAACTTTCAGAAAAAAATAACTTCAAAAGTCACCGAGGAGGAAATGAGATCTTTATACATGAGTGAAGTAACAAGATAATTTTTAAAAATAATAAGAATTAAACACTGCATGACTTAACAACACTCATCCAAATTACTTTCATTATGACTCTTGGCCATACAGAGTTGGTCCAGATCCACCCTTTAGCTCAGGTTATGGTGATTACTGAAAACTTCAAGAGTAGGAAGAGCAAAGGCTCTTATACTTACATTCTTTCCTCAAACATCTGCAACTGGTCACTGCTGGAGACAGGATACTGCTTTAAAAAAATATTCATTCTTCCCCATAAGCGTATTCTTATCTTATGATACAACCCAACCTTCCCTTTCTACAGACCTACATTTAAACTACAATGTCTTTGAATGAATGAATTTTACTGGATAAATACACGATAGATAGAGACAACTTCTTGGAACTGTTTGAAAAGTCTTGCTAATTAACATCAATTTTTCAGAAAAAAAAATAGATTTTACTTCCATCCTTTGCCTGTAAAGAATAGCTATAGCACCAATAAACTTTTTATTTCATTAATATCTAGTGATTTTGTCAGTGTTTAATTTTATACCTATAAACCACTCAGCGCTCTTACCTTCTATAGATCATAATTAAGGATATGTTTGGCTTCACAATGAAGTAGCTGCATAAATTTTTCTCATTTTTATGGAAAGTTTTCTTCATAGTAAAATACTGTAAAATTAAAATCCTCTCAATTTCCTTTAATTTTTACAGATTTCTGACAATTTTTTAAATATTTTTAATAGCACAGTTGATGTGATACTAATACTTATTTGTTTCGTTCTTCTGGGTTTTGTTTGCTTCCCTTGTCATATGTTTATAATTTTAAAAAGCTTGTGCTTTATCAGTATGTGTTGAAAACAGGAGGGAAAGATCATAAAGCAAGTATTGAAATTATACATTGGTCAAAAAATGCAATATTGGTTCTGAGGTAATTATCACACTGTAGAACTCAACAAGTGCTAGCTGAATAGCAAATGGTTAAAGAAAATCAACTCTACCCCAGCCAAAATCAGCATATATTATATTATTATATATGTCCAGGTCATTCATGGTTGGTTGGTCCAATCCATGAGTGTATTTTAAGGTGTATCTAGTTTTATTTATAAATGCCTAAAGCATACACTTTTGTATGAATAATTGCAGATTTCTGGCTTCAGTCATTTCTGCATTGTTGGAGAAACAGCATGCATGTATACAGGTATACAAATGTAGAAAACATTGTAAAGTGAGAGTGCATTAATTTTCCTACTGCTATGTCTCTGAAAAGTTTAAAGTTATTGTGCTCAAATTTTAAAACAGAAGAAAACAACCTGGTTTTGGAAAAGAACCAGATTAGAAAAAATATAAAGATGTATTTATGAAGCTGTGAGTACGTACTGATTGGAAAGTTGATCCACAAAATTAATTCAATTTTAAATGTAGTCATCACTGCTGCAGGTGAACATGTATCATGTAGGTATATTATAGATATACTACAATTCTTACCAGATCTCCTCCTGAAGTGCACAAAGCCTTTTGTCTTACTTCGCTAGAAGATACATTGATCTAGATAATCTTATGAGATAAAGATTAAATAAGGGACACCCTGATGATGCCTTTTAAAGTAGTTTGAAAATACGTATTCACCACAAAACTTACTAGAGGAAGAAGAAACCCCAATTTTCAGACTTTCTCACAACTTCATAACCATAAAGAGTGGGATTCTTTTCACTTAACTCTGCTTCTCTGCAGTGTAAATGTATCTGAGCCAGTTACAGCAGACACTTTGTTCAATGTAGCAAAATAAATACCTCTGGGGTAAAATTCATAGCATGCTGAAGTAGTCTAAAACAATCATTTGAAATGTGCACTCAGAGGTATCCTTCTGTCTCCACTGTGCATGGAAGGAGTCTGTTTTGGTTAGCTCAGACATAGCTATCTGTGCTATGGACATTTAAGTTAGGTGATACTAAGCTAACTCCTATGAAATGTGAGCAGAGATACAAGATCTCTGTGTGCTCACTAGCTCAAAGTGAGAATAAGGAGAATTGGTCAACTTTGATTTCTTGTGCACATCTGACCTTCAATTACATGCTGGAAGAGAAGTTGTAGGATTCTGAGCAATTTTAGAAACTCAGTCTTTCCAGAAAATAAATAGGATTTTTCAGCAGTCCTGTTTTCGTGATTTACCTTATCTGATGTAAATAATTTATAGTAATATATGTGAGAACAGCAGGTCTGAGTGGGCTAGTGTGTGAGATTTGGGTCTAAAATGAGGGCTGTCTTTTCTAATGAGGGGCAGTTGAGAGGTACCATATGCTCCTAACTTTCAAATTAGTAGAGCCATCTGTTCAACAAGTTGTTATTTTCAACTTTTTTTTTTTCCACTTCATTCTTTTATAATTAAATTTAATTATTAAGCAATGATGTTATTTCTAGCTTCTTTACCTGGACTTTTCAAAGTTTTCAAAATGAGATTAATGAGTTTTGACAAAGATATAGATCTCTCTGAAAAATGTCAAGATTGCAAACTGCTCTCCCTAAGAGTTTGGTTCATTAGTTATTACCTATGGTCTTTCATGTCACAGAAAGTGTGAAACCCTGCATATCCCAGCTTACCTATTCATATATTTATGTTTGTAGCCTATTAAAAGCCTCAAAGACATTTTCTTTCACTGTAAAAAGATTCAGGTCTCAAAGAGGTGTAAAAGAGCATACAGAGAGGGAAGCCGTGCTTCCAAAACTCACAGTTCTGATTATCCTGAAACTTAATTATTTCTGCACAAGTCTGCACTAATATTAAAAAAAAAATAAATAAAATCAATCAAACAAACAAAAACTCCAACCTAAACTAAAACCTAAACAGTTACGGTAAATAATATAAATTTCATAATTGAATTGAGTTATTCTAGAACTTGATGAATTTCAATTTTGGTAAAAAGATTAGTGGTTTGGGGTTATTTTAGGGATGTGTAGAAACTTTAACTCCTGTCCATCACTGGAGTTATAGCTTGCCTTGGACATATTAACCGTTCCATCTTTTCCACTTGCGTACATATTTGTTACATGCAAGTTGGTTATAACTATTACATGCAGCTTTCTTGCTCCTATTTCATCAAGGAGAAGGGAAGAGAAAGTGGAGAAGAATCTCTCTACCTTTCAGAGGCTGGTTCAAAAGGCAGCTTGTTATTTCATCTCTCAGCTCTTTCCAGTACAGCAACTTTTCTCCACCACATATTAGTCCAAATGAAAAGTCTTCAGTTGTATTTGCTTACGATAAATCAATAACCAATTAGTAGCACTTCTAGGCTATGAATGTAAAAATAATTCTATACATCACTCACTGCTAATTGTGAGGTAAATGTGGTGAGCTGTAGGTTTAGAAGTCCTAAAATTTTCAGTTGCTGAAGTTTTCTCTATGCACTTTCTAGCTAGTGTATGTGGCTACAGTAAACCAGATTCCTAATTCAGCCTCACTTCTCTGCCTGGTAAGATCATGGAACAGATCCTTCTGGAAGACATGTCAAGGTATATGGATAACAGAAAGGTGATTACAGGGAGTCAACATGGCTTAACCATGGGCAAATCATTCATGCCTTACTACATTCATACTGTTTGCAGTAGTGTTGATTGGCTCAGCTCCACCCAAAGGCAGGACCAAAATTGGAGTTTGGGAACTTTCTTGAACCTTCTCAGTTGAGCATGCCCAGTGCAAAGCCACCACAGTCTTATGTTTTAAATGTTACTCAAAACTTGTCAGTCTGTATTCTTTAATACTGCAATTAGGAGTTCTACAATATGTACTAAAAACAGTGTAAATATGGTGAAAAACTATTTTTTTTCCTGTACTAGTCTGCTGTCACTTAAATTCAAGGATATGATTGTTTTTAGATTCCTCAAAAGATGAAAAAAATAAGTTAGTTTCTAGACTGAAGATTCCAGAACATTTATGGCATTTTATCTGGCTAGTTACCATGGAGGTTAATTACCGTTGAGATAAGCTCTAAGGATTATGAAATATCAAAGCACAGAAAAAGTGTCATTCTTTGTTACATAAGCAGTAAGCTCCCAAACCACTCAGATGTCCTTATTAGGGACAGCAAAAGGAACAGCAATAAGCTGGGGCAGCTGCAGCTTTTTTTTTTTATTGTTTTTTTTTTTTCCTTTAGTTTCCCAGTGGTTTTTCAGGTGAAATGTCCCTATTACAATTGTAATCTTTATCCCTTTTCCTTGGAGAGTGGGAAGAGTTAATGTGGTGCCTTTTCTCTCAGTTATGAAGAATTTCTTTTGTTGCTTTAACTAAACTCCCTCTTTGATTTGTAGCTATATTTAACTCCAGCATTTTCTGAATCATCAGCAAAATATTCAAAATATCAACAAGAAGAAATGATAATATGAACAGTGAAGATGCTTTGATTGTTTTCTGCACTAGGTCACATAATTTGAAAAGAGGTGTTAAAAATGAGGTTATAATTCTTGTTAAAATACAAACATTTAAACATAAAAAGGTATCCTTCTCTTTGATCTGTATTAGGAAAAGTGGGGTGAAGTTTTATCGTCGTCAATGGATTTTGTTTTCACTGTGGAGAACTTAACATAGCTGTACATTTGGTTCTGTTGAATAACATGTCATCAAATGCCCATAATGAACCATGGAGGATGTTATGTACTTAAATTTAATAACCAAAAAAGCAGAAAAGATTTAAGGTTCTTCAGTCTCTCTCCAAGGATGATGTTGTGTTATCTTTCTAATTCCTTTGGAAGAAACCATATTTTTTTAAATAGATTTTTCAAACTCTAATCCTTAAGCTCTGGCAGGTTTTTAGTTATTATAAAACTGATATAAAGGAATATAACCCAAAATTAATTAGAGATTTGTTAAAATAAAGTACACAGTGAAGAATTATTATGAACCTTATTCAGCTGACAGATCTCAAGAAATCTGGCACTCTATTTACAGGAATTAATTACCTTCTTGTCAAAAAAATTTTGAAAGTTCTTCATTTACTTTCTGACAAAGCAAAGGTTAAGAGAAGTTTGGCCTCTGGTGCTTTTTAAACAATTTATATGTAAAGCACCCCTTTATAAAATTTTGGTTTAAACCAAAACCAACTTTACCCTCTTGCTTTCTTGAGATCATAATCCATTCTATAAAACTGCTTATAACTTACCAGAAGCATATTCCTTTGACTTTTCAGTTACTTTACTAGCCGGTCATTTAAACACTCAGGTTATCACTTTAAAGACTAATAACACCTAAATCAGGAGTGAGATTTAGTTTGTCTCTTCAGCTTTTGAGACTGATATTTACTCTCTGTGATGATGTTGATTGTAAAGTTTGACCACATGCACAGCAGTTTAGTGTTATTTGAAATATAGCATTTTGGCTAACCTCCAGCTTCCACTGCAGAGCTTCATGGATATTCCATAAGTCTCATGTAAAATCATCCTGTCCCATGAGAATTTCTTTGATTGTGTAAGGCCTCTTAAATGGCAATAGATAACATGAATTAAGTTCAAGATCTGTGCAGAGAGTAATGGAAAGTTAGACATCTACCTCAGTGTAGATACTTGCGTTTAGACACCTAATTTAATTAGCTTGTCTCACTCATAAATTTGGATAACTTAATTTCACCTTGAATCCCATTCAGGACTTGATTCATTTGCTGAAAACATGTTCATCTGATACTGCCTGAGGAACTTAAGGCTATCTGAGACACCCCCATAAGACTGGTAGAAATGACACAGAGGACTTATATGAGAATTTTTTAATCAGGAGCTTTGGACAGAAGAGATATGCTGGGGCAGTTTAAATACCATTAATAGTAGATTCTTTTCTTGCAAAACTAGAAATGTTTAGTTTGGTTTGTGTAACCAAGCTGTCAATTTAGACTGGCAGATATGACACATTTTGTTGTAGAAGATTTGTACTATCCAGAAACAGCAGCTAGCAGCTAGCTATCTTCAGATCTTAGGCAGAAAAGATGGAGCCCAGAGTGCTCACAATGGCTGTTTTTAACTCTAAGCTCATCATCCTAAATTCCATTTATAGCTAATGGACAAAGAGTGGCATTCTTAGAGCATAACTGATCTGACCTAATTTAGATGTGCTCATTAAAGGTCATGCTCAAGGGACCCCTTTGAGTCAATGAGGGGCTAAAAATTACATTAGAATAACTGTGAAACCATTTAAAAGGAGTTCTTGCAACTGCCTGTGCACTGACTCCTCACATTGAAAGTGATGAGCATATTAGTTAGCTTATGTTGGGTAAAGTTACTAGGCAGACATGAGTTATGTTAGGCTCTAGAAGAAGCAGCTGCTGAGTTTGTGTGCACAGCGAGGGCTGACTGCTACTGTTTAGGAAAAAATATTGAATAGGTGGCCCTGAAGGACTCCTGTTGTCTGAGGTTAGGTCATGTAGACTCACTGAAAAAAGAGCTGGCAGCAATCCCCTTTTTTCTGTCTGTCACAGGAAGTTTTTGCCACAAACAGTATGACAGAAAGAATATTGAAGTTGAAAGATTCAGGGCAGAAGAGATTAGAGTAAGAAAGATTTCCATTAAGAAGGAAGTAGCTACAACTGTGAGGTTAAATATGACTAATGTAACAGAAGCTAGAGACTTCAGAAAAGAATAACAGTTGGAAGAGGTGAGGATTGAAGACTAAGAAAGCCAGATATGTTTGGCAACTGATACTGAAAATCTACTGTCATGGTTTCATCTGGGATAGAGTTAATATTTTTCCTAGTTCGTACAGCGCTGTGTTCTGGATTTGGTTTTAGAATAGTGTAGATAACACACAGATGTTTCATTTGTTGCCAAGTAGTGCTTATCCTAGGCCAAGGATTTTTTTAGTTTCCCATGCTCTGCCAGCATTTAGGTACACAGGAAGCTGGGAAGGAACATGATGATGAGAACAGACCTGAAGTGGCCAAAAAGGGTTTGGATATCATATACATACATACATACATACATACATACATATATATATATATATATATATATGCTTTAACTAAACTTGGACTACAAAGTAAACAAAATGTTACATCAAATCTGCTGAAAAACAGGGTTTTGTATCTTTTTGTCATGGTGTGTTCGGGGTTTTTTTTTGTTGTGTTGTGTACATGTTTTTTAATAATGAAGATTCATACTAATTATTAGGTAATAAAAACTGGGCTTTGATGAGGAGTCATATTTCTCTGATAGGTACAAAGAGACAGAGCCTCACTTTCTCACATTTTATTATATAAAGTCAGCAAAATTTAGTATTAAAAAGTTGCTATATAGTAGTGTATCAGATTTTCTCAACATTTATTGTAATTCATTATCAAGACTTTTTATTTTATAACATATGTTTACAGCAAAGTGCTGCCAGCAGGTCGAGGAAGGTGATTTTTCCTGTCTACTCAGCACTGGTGAAACATCTTGAGTGTTAGGCTCCCCAGTATAAGAGAGCAGATTCTAGAACAAGTCCAGTGAAAGGCCATAAAGATGGTTAAGAGCCTGAAGCATCTCTCATATGAAAGGCTGAGAAAGCCGGAACTGTTCAGCCTGGAGAAGAGAAGACTGAAAGGGACCTTATAAATGTGTATAGAAACCTAATGGTGGAGTAAAGGCAAGAGGGTCAGACTTTCCTCAGTGGTGCCAGTGAAAGAAAAGAGGACATGGGCATGAACTGGAAGCAATAGAATTCCATCTGAACAGAAGAAAACACTTTTTTACTATGAGGATGGTCCAGCACTGGAGAAGATTGTTCAGAGAGATTGTGGAGTCTCCCATCTTGGAGACACTGAAAACCCAACTGAACACATTCCTGATCAATCTGACCCTGTTTCAGCAGGTGGGGTGGATTCTGTGATTCTCTTGTTTTGTAAGGTTTTAAAAGTTATGTCAGAAATGAATTTTTATTTCAATATTTATAATAACCTGGTCTGAATCTTTAGCAAAACCTTTAAACAACATTTGCATTAACAGTCTTTGAGAAGCAGTTATTTGGAATAAAGCCAGACAGCCAGCTAGCCTGCTTGCCTTCCTCCCCTGTTTTGAAGAGAAGAGAGGAGACATATCACAATGAGGAAAACCTCACTATATATAAATGCTTAAATTTCAGATGTTATCACAAAATAGTTGAAAAAAATTGCAGAAAATCAGGCAGCCTGCAAAATTTTATTCAGATAGTCAATATATATAACACAGAGAGAAGAAATTACTCAAATACTAGGTCAGATTTACATAGCAGCCTAGAAAACCATTTCTATTGTGTGATTAACATATTGTAATCTTGAATATTTAGAAACACATTTCTGTTAAGGTTTTTATTATTATTATTATTTTTTAATCAGATACTAAGGTGGAGAAACACAAGTTCAGAGTCCTGAAAAGAAATGATACAAAAGCTGGTAACACGCAAACCATGCAAACAATGGTGTTTGAGGATACCTACTAGGCAGCTATGTACTTGATCATTGCAGACTTAATCCAGGGCTGTAAACCAAACCTGCTGTGCTGAACATACAATAGAGGTCAAAAATCTTGTCACAGTCAGGAAAAATTAATGCTTTCCCTGACTAACAGGAGAATATCCAGACAAACAAAATAAGAATCCTGCTATCAATGTGTCAGTGCCTGCTCTATGCTTGAGAGCATCAGAATCTATCCTCTACTGCCTGAGTGCTTTATTAAAATGTAATGTTAGTTGTAAGGACTCATAATTACTAAGTGTTAGTTAATGGAATTATACTTTCTGCTTTTTGTAGCAGGGAGTGTTTGGATTTCTAATTGCAAGGAGCTAGTGATCCATGATCAGTCACTGTGGAAATATGGAATGAATACTCTTGCATCCCTTTAAAAATGTCACTTGAAAATGTAGCTTGTTTAAGTGTTTTTGGGATAGAAAACAACTTTTTTTTCAGACATTTTTCAACTAGGTACTACTTCATATAGAAAAGTATATGAGTTAGAAAAATTCTTTCATAAACTCTCTCAGTACACACCATCCCTGGCTGTTCCTAAGGAATGAGAAGAAATAATACTGATATCTGCAACACTATTAATTTATTAATTTCTCAGAGAACAGAATGCTTTCTGCTACAAGACAGATCAGGACAGCCAGCTCTACGCACTTTCAAGTTTTAAGCAGTCCACTTTCAATTGTTTAGCATTCAGATAAAAAGAAGTATTGCACCTCCTTTCCCCTCCTCTTCTCTCCCTACCCACTTTGATGAGCAGTGGGAAGTAGAACACCCTCAGCATCATCAGGATTTATAAAAAGATCTCTGAGCAAAGCTCTGCATGACTCAAAATTCTAGTTTCAGTCAATATTGAAAAAGAAAACTATTCAAATAGAGTCTGCTGACTAGATTTCACCTCAAAATGTTCCTGAGATGAGTAGTTCAGTGAACAAAGTCACTTTACCAATGTTAATGGGCCCAGCTCTATCACAAAGTAATTTCTTATTTCAGAAAAAAACAAGTTTTGGTCAAAAAGTATCAATCCATTATAGTTAGGAATAGTCAGGAATCCACATCTAGCAGTAATCCTGCATAGTACAAGCTAGAATTTGAGTGACTCTAACGGCAGATGTCAGATTTGAGGAAATAAATAAACTATGCCCAAGGAAGTAAGCTTTTCTCCTGGATTATTTTTAGTATGCATGCTTGCTTCTTCAAGCTAGTGCTATTAAGGAAAACACATTTCTTATTGGAAGCAGTAAAGGTTTAGAGAACTGCAGAAGAGATGGAAAGATAGACAGAGATGACAACCCACTAGAAAAAATGTAGAGCAAAAAGCTTTACAAGTCATAAAGATATTAAAATAATAATAAATCAAAAATAAATGAGCAGAACAAAGAATTAGTAAATAAAATGTCTGATTCTGAGCAACTACCAAATTGTTACAATAACTACATATATTTTGTTGGTGATTTTTTTCAGTATATTTGTCACTTACACCCAATAGCTTTCATTCTGCATTTTATTTAAAATGGACCACCAGTAATACATAAACAAAAATATAATTCAGAAATCAAGAATATTATCTCAAATAACTGCATTGTCTGTTGTCACCCCTATTGTATTAACACGATTATATGTGCTAAGCATTTCATTTCTGAGGTAATTAAGAAAACTTTTAAAATATTTTCTACTTTCAGCAATTTCACAAGAGCAATAAAACTATACCATCAATTCAATCTTCAGGAAAAGTTAGTCTTCTGTGGGTGAACATCTCTCATGACAGCAATCAAAGCATCCGATATAGCAAGACATATTTGCTTCCTTGTGCTTCAAAGTGCAACCTTGTGCTTGAGATTTATGGATGAATAAAAGTGAAATACAATGTTTGTAGGCAGCATGCAGATCTTCACACATTATCTAAATTAGTAGATCTAAAATATTCCTCTTCATTTTGTACACCCTTCCTGTTATTTACAGGATCTAGACTGGCATAAGCTAATCTAGTAAATTCATCTTAGAAAACTTTAAAATATTGGAAGAACTTTAAGGAATTATATGCATTCAGTGCTAAGAATTTATTTCCTGTTTCTCAAGATGTTAGAAAGAGTGAGAACAAATGAAGCATATATAGCATAAAATAGAAGTAAATGAAGAGAGAATGTCTCTTAACTGCAGAAAATTTTGTGTAGCTCACAAAAACTCTAGTCTGCAAGCTAAAACTTTCTTCTGGATTTCTTTATTTCAGGCACATTTTGTATTTTCCAGCTTAGAGGTTCAACACTATAAACAAAGGCAGAGAGGCTTTTGATGTAAATTAGGCTTTCAGCTTTGCTGATACACTGTCTCAACACTAGCCCAAGACAGTCTGCATATATATTTTATTTAACTGAAGAACTGAGAGTAAAGTAACCCTAGACACTAACCAATTTTCCTGAGTGACTTTTGTTTGAAGGAGCTGTGTGTGACAAAGTCTGCACTCAGTCATTGGACATCATCAATCTAACATCGAAGTATTCCACATACTATAGCATATTTAAAATGTGCTACACTAAGAAAGGACATCAGGTTTTGGGTTCAGAAAACATTACTTTGCAAAAATGCTACTGGATTAGTGCACATATCCTCCTCATTTTTATTCAGGAATATTAGTTGTTTCTAATAACAAGCAAATACGAGATCACACAGCTAGAGACTTGTTAACTTGAGTTCTCTTCATTGCTCATTTTCATGCACTATCAAAATGCTAAAATCTCTTATGCTAATAATTAAGAAATTACAGAAAAAAAAAAGCTCTAAATGATGTGATCAAGTCTTACTTTAAGGAAAAATAGAAAAGAGTTTTTGGAGATAATTTAAGATTCTAAAGCAGCAAAGAGGACTGAATAACTCAGATAGTAAGGTATAAGCAATTTAGACTAACACAGAGGAGCTGTACCTTAAAAGTATAGAGCTGGCACTTATTGTCTTGTACAGGACAGCCACTTTCTATGACTGTGGAACTTATTGATAATTAAAGTAGAAACAGCCTGATTTTGCAAAAAAAAAAAAAAAAAAATCTCATTAAACCCTGCCTAAAAGGGTTCAATAATTGTGGAAATCACCTACATTTGGGTTTGAAAATTTAGCTGGAAGCAGCCACATTTGAAATAAAGCAGTGAAGGGACTGACTGATTCTTTGAAACAGACTTCTCCATTCTCAAGAAAGAAAAAGTACACAATAAGCATAACTTCTTTGTGTTTTCTATTAAATTGCTAATACTATTATTCTAAGTTTACCTAAAAGTACCTAGTAGGCTAATTTCATGTAACAGACATTCTCTTTATCTTCCCCCATTTTTTATTACCCTTTCTGCCCTACTAGATTTTGCTGTTTCTCCTTCTTCAAGTGTCCCTAAGTGCACGACATTTTTCCTCTACATGGTGTGTTTTAATCTTCCCCTTTCTTATCTTTATTATTTCTTTCTCCATTCATGTGACTGACATGGCTTTCTCTCCTCACATCCATCCTCTGGTACCCTATCAGCGTTTCTTCTGCACCATCCTTTCCAATTTAGTTTTCATTTCCTCCTTGAGATAACTCCAGTAGTACTGAACATTTCTCCTCTAACATCATGTGCGTACTGCATTAAAACTCTATTACTGGTAATTGAGCTAACGTAAAAGTGCAGATTACCTATAATTTATGACAAAGTAACTCTGTGTCTTAGGCATTGTAATGAATCACCATTTTAATTTAAATGTATTGGCCACTTACCAAACCTCTCAAAGTGATGTTGGGAATGCTTGAAAGAATATTCTAAAGCCTCTGACAACTGAAATCTAAGCAGTCAAATCCAGAGTATTTCAGGACAGCTGACATATCCTGGAAGCTGATATTCAAGCTGTCTTCTTGACCTTGAGGAGGGTCAAGCTTGTCATCTGTATGTAATATTTATTTCATCTCTTGAATTAGCTTCCATATCTTCTGCTTTTGCAGCAGCCAAATGCACGTTCAGTCCAGAATAATGGTTTTTGAATGGGACCAGACAGCAGTTATTACACATATATTAATATTTAGTTATTATCTTCACTTATGTACAATTTAATAAGTGGTGTGAGTCTGATTGTTTCAGTTAGATACAAGAGGCAGATTTGGCCTAGTATTTTAAATTTAAGACATTTTCACACTTTAATCATGTCAATTATGCAGTGTAATCCTGAGTGTCTAAATACTGCTCAGTTTAGCAACTTCATAGAAGTGATAAAAAACAGACTCTTAATCATCTGAAACTGGAAGAAAGGGAAACTTGGAACTTATCAGCAAAAGAATCTTCCCTGCTTTTCAATTGCAAGTGTTTTGTTTGCAAGAAGTGCGCTGATGGAGTGGTCAACCACAAATCTGTTTAACTGCGCTGATCATTGTGCTGAAGCTAGCTTGTTGCTTTTTATGCCAAGCAAGACAGTGGATATTTTATGTCAGTGCTGGCTCAGTTATTGTGCTCATCTACACTTCAAAATACTTAGAAGTGTTCCAAAATGTGCAGGAAATAAACCTAAGCATATGGACAATGTAACCACATAGAAGTAAAATCAGTCCACCAAAGCAGTTGCCCCTTTCATGCCCTTTTTCTTCTGGATTTAATTCTATGACCTTGTTAAAGGAAGCCAGGCTATAAATTATTAATATTAGAATTAATGGAGATCTGTTACTAAAGGAATAAAAGAATAGATGTGTAATATACATATATATATGTTGTGTTGATCTGCCCTTAGAAGTTTCTGCCCCTCCTCTTCTTATTTGTACTGTTTATCCTTGTGTATGTCACCTACTCAAGGTTTTTGAGAGTAGCATGTTGACAGAGGTGTCTGAACAAGTTTTTTTATGAAGAAGATGGCAACTTGAAAATGTGTTTTTCTGAAAGTTTTATGTTTTCATAAATATTACACTCAATAAGTGTGCATTGAAAACAATTAGTTTTAGCAAGGTGTTTTAATCTAACAGTTCTGCACCATGTTCACATTAATATGCAAATAGAACAAAAATACAAAATTAAATGGAAATGAAAGTTAGAAGTTAATTGACATTTTTGTCACAAAAGCTCAGAGAAACACTACTTATGGTTTAATGGCAAAAAGCTAATGTATCATTCTAGGTAGGGTTACATCAATTTAGAAATAAGACGATTTTACTGAGGAAAAGTGCAAAGTGCTGTTTGTGTATGCAGGTTGCCAGCTCCTCCTATGCAGGTGGTCCCATCACCATAAACCTGGACTAAATTGCTGCCATCCATTAAACACAGTAGCTGCCTGGATAGCTGCCTAGCAGAGACTTACACAGGCCATCTATTCCTGTCAGAAATATGATATGTCACTGACAAAAGCTTAATTACTCCATTAATTAATAGGACAATTTTCAAAATGCCTTGCAATGCAGCTTGACACTCATTAGTGCCATTTATGAATAATTTCTCTCAGGGCATAATACTCTATAAAGTGTAATTTGAAAGGGAATAATACATGTTTAAACCCTACACATCTGTGAAACCAAAATACATTCTTTGCTGAACTAGTCAGCTTTATGAAAAAGCTCAAACCTATCTGCTGAATGCTTGGAAAGGTATTTCTCTACATCAAAACACTTCTGTTGCAGAACAGCAAGCTTGTTCTGGATTAGACTCATTTAGAAGTACAGACTGCACTTCTTTCCCTGTAAGAAGTCTTGATCCCCCTCTAGCTGAACTCTTACTCCTCTCAGTTTGCATGAAGAGCAGGGGCACTGAAATGCTTGGACTGGTATTGTACCAGTACATCCTGGGTACCTATATCCCTTTATATGACAGTACAAAGCAGAGGACAAAAAAGCTGGCAAATAATATTCCATCATGTATCTTTTACAGTATAAGACCAGGACTGATTTTGCAGGAGACTAAATGTACAAGAGAAAAATGAGCCCAAATAAGAAAAATACATGGAGAAAGCACGAGCACAGCTCCATTGTTTTATATGTTAGTTAATTAGGTCAGGTAATAAACACTTTTAAAGACAATTGCCTTTTTGTTTTCACACCCAGGAAGCTTCAGTATGCTGTTTTGATGAGGGAGAATGTCTAGCGCCTTCTCTGTTAACAGTGGACCTCTTTCCTATTGAGCTTACATTTAAAAAAAATCAATTATATTCTTATCTTTCATTCAACATATGGGCAGGATCACAGTTATAGTCACTGTACTTATGGCCCTGCATGTAAAAATCAACAGAAGTCTAAAGTTGAACAATACAGGTCACTGAGAAGTAAGCACTTCAACTCTCTGTGCTCTTTTCACAGACTCAAGAAATTAAAAGTTTCAATTTATTCTGTCTGTACTGTTCAATAAACAACTTTTTCTGACAGAAATGTTGATATCAGTTTAACAGACACATCGAAGAAAAAATAGAAAAATAGTATAAAACCACATGATGAAGGCTTTCAGAAAAATGCAAGCAATATATTAGCAAAGACATACTTCCAAAGCTCAGCAGCCCTTAAGGTGAAGAGCACCTTCAGAAGAAGAAGTACAAGCTACTATGAAAGGTCTTGAAAAACACTTTGTGTACATGGTGGTATAGTGAAGTAAACTGCCTTATAAGGGCATTAGTGCAAACTCTAGTGTCTAAAATATGGATTTCAGGAAGGGATCTTTTAGTTTTCTAATCTGGGATAGTATCACCTATGATTTTTTTTTTTTAACATCCATAAATTTCACAGTTCAAATAGGATTTCCTAAAGGAGCTCAGAATTTGCTGAGTCTTCACCCTCAGGAAACTAATCTCCTGAGTGCATTTTTCTGTTCTTGATGGGAGGTGGTGTGGGCTGGAAAGGGACCCTTCTTCTGCCTGCCCTGTTTCCCTGCACAAGTTGCTTGTTAGTCAGCTGAAGAAGATGAGCTGACAGTGTGCTGCTGCCATGGTTCAGGATCTGATTCTAGAACAGCAGGGACAGGGAACACAGTAACCTTTTCAGTCATCCCAGTCTTAGCCTTCTTGTCAATCAAAGCCCTAAGAATACACCGAAAAAACAGATTTTCTGAGGGTGGGCACTCAGCAGTTTCTAAAAATCCAACTCTTTCAAAAAGTCTTATTTAGACACTCATCAGAGCTCTAAAATTTGGTGCACAATTCGTTATTAGCAAAATCTTTATACACTTCTACAGCTTAGGCAGCAAAAGCTGTTTGATATTTAAAAGTACTGATTACACAGCAAGTCCCATTAATGTCAGTGAAAATATGGTTGCAGTCTGTGGCTCGAGGTCAGGAATATATACCCATCTATAAGTATGATAATAGTCAATTAATGACAGTATTAGCAAAACTCAACTCCCTGACCCCCTCCAAAGAATTAAAAAAAAAAAACAACAAAAAAACAACAACATAATCCTTTGCTTTTTCTTTGACTTCCCAGTAAGAATTACATATTATTGTTTACTCTGGAACTGGTTTGGACAAGACTGTATTAACCATTCTTAAGTGACTCATTATAGACAATGGTGTTAAATAGTCCTCTGATGTGTCTTCTGCACACTCTTATTCAAAGCATAGAGAAAGCATATTAATGTAGTATCTTTAAAAAAAAGATTGCTGAGTGGATCATTGATGTTAATGAGAGACTTCTGAGAGACTTCTGTATTCCTTCTCTCAACATTTAGCTTACTTTCTTAGTCTCCTTTCAAGACCAAATAAGCACAGAAAAAGTGGGAGTTACAGTTTTGTTTTTCTACAGCTACTGCAGGTAGTAGTAAGATGCTACAAAGACAGCAGCTCACGCATTTTGGTTTTTATCTGCATGGAACCTAACCCTACTATTGCAAGACTTTTTTTTCAACAATCAGTATAGTTCTCCTACTGGTTGCCAATAAGTATGACTACCTTGAAATATTCTAGAAATTGTTGGTTAGCCTTTCCCATCTGCACTATGAATACTGTGTCCCCTCCCTACAATCAGTGACTGGTGGACTGTTTTTATTTAAAATGTCCTCATATTTGATTTTGAAAATCTAGTCCTGACAACATACACAACTCAGCACATGGTGCATACTTTCAGAAAAGTAAAAACACATCTGAAGACTTCTCATTCACCTAAGAGCCAGTATAAGCTAGATGGCTCTCTCTCTTATAGTCATGTTATGTTCTTTGTTGCATTGGAATAAATAGGAACTCCTTGGTGGTCACAGTAACTTAATACTTGGTTTGGCTGTCCATCTCCAAAGAGCACCCGTCTAATGGAGGAAAGTGAACTTCATTTCTAAAAAGGAAACTATAATACCAACTTAATGCCTCTTAGATTTGTGATGAGGGCAGTCAATCATTATAACATACATTTAGTCTTATCTTGACTCATCCTGAGCTGCTCTCAGCCTTCACATCTCACATTGCAGATTTTCATAACACCAAGCCATAATAATGGTAAAAAAGAAGGAAGAAACAGATTTAAAGGTGAGTTGCTACATTGTCAAAAATATAAGACTCCTGGGGATGGAAGGAGAGATGGTAAAAGGAAATATGAATCTAACCTTAAGACAGTGCAGACCATTTATTGTTCATTGGAACAGGAATGCACATGATATACAGACAACATAGGCTACAAAAAATAAAACTGCCTGAAGAATAAAGAAAACCAAACAACCAAAACCCCAAAACATAGGTGCCTACCTTTTCAGGTGAGTGTCATAACCACACAATGTATAGTACTTTCTTAATGGTCTGATGATTCATGCACGCCTGGGGTACATTCTGATCTAGCTGCATTTGAAAGAGTGAAGAGGGGTTTCAGCCAGAATATGCCATAATGAGGTGTTGTGATTGAGACTACCTGTAGCTAGAGTTTACCTTCTATTAATTTGTGTTACAAGAAATTAACTCATCTCTTGCTGTTTCGATTATTTTTACCTCCTATTCTTATTGCTGCTTTTAGCACTGCTTCAGAGTTTTCTTCTCAGATAAGAAAGCTGTGGGTGCTGTCATCTGGGAAAGAATTAAATCCTGATTTGATTCCCTATGCTTAAGGTTGCTGTCATCATCTCTTCCTGATAGTCATGGGAGATTAAGTGGCTGCTTACTTTATCCTCAACTGGCATCACATTTCCCAGCACATACATCTGCATGTGTGGGTAAACAACTGTAGACACTCAAACACCTGTGTGCCTATGGAATTAGGTGATTCCAAAAAGAAAGATTATAATTTGGGAGTTTGGGTCTATTTAGTTTCTGAAATCCTTATTTTGTTAAGGCTTAGGCCTGTGAAGAAGTTGTCATCCTTAAAACTTGGACAAAACAACTGTTACTTCCATGATGATATTACAAGGGCAAAGCAGAGCCTGCTGATGTACTGTCCCCTTCACAAAACACAGTCTGCTTCTTAAATGCTTAAATCTTAAGTAAAATTTTTGAAATAAACCTTTATAGATCTTTTGTATGTAAGACTACCTGTCCTACAGATTAAAGCAACAATTTCTGGGAGTGAGTTAGAAGCAGTAGATGGTTTCTAAACAGAAACGTGGAAACATAGTTTTTGAGTCTCTGCAATGTATTATAATCATTTTCAGCTGAAGCCTTTTAAATTCAACATTACTGCTGTATTCTTCATATTCAGTATCATCATTGTTATTCAAATACTTACAATTCATAAAATGACAATATTTAACTGTTTGATTTTTTTTGTTGGATTCTGCTTGGTTATGACCTGCTGTTCTAAGCCAACTTTACAGTAGTTTACATTTGTTGTCATAGCAATCATTCAGATTTTGCTTCCATATTTGCCAGTGAAGACTGCATAACATTTGACTTCATATTCGTCAGCTGCTGCTGTTTTATAAACATTAAGGCATTCGTGTCTCACTAAGTGAAAATTGTAAATTTTTGTCCTTCTCACTCACATGGCCCTAAATCATGTTCAGCTATCAACATATAAGTTCAGAAAAGATGTAGCTGCATTTATTTGTTCTGCTAGTTAATTCCATTAACATGGAAGGCTTAAAAGACTTTCATCTTTTGAAATCGTCTGCAAAATTGTTCTAAAGCAGTTCTTCAATCCTGCATACATTAGAAATACCCAGTCTTGTGGCCAACAGATATAGTGCATGTTTTCTTTTTAAGATAGGCTGCAGAAATTTTCCAAAGATGCTAATAGGGTTCTGGTAATACTTTATGAGTAATGTGTTCTTCTCTGAACTGGTATTCAATATGGCTTTAGAGTATTCTGAAAGTATCTTTAGCACATAGAAGCTCATGTCTGATGGCAGATGCCTGTGTCACTGAAATCTCTTATCAAGACTCTGGAAATGTGCTTGTGTAGATCCCACACACTTCATTTCACATTTATTTCTCTCAGGATAACAAAACTTATTTCGTTTGTATGTCTTGAGTTAGGCTTGATCTGTTGTCAAACTAAGTCAATGCCAGCTCCTCTCAAAACAGGAATCACAGATTCTCATTATGGGCATATCAAATCTCCTTTTCTTATTTGTGTTATCATTTCTACAATGAATATTTTTAAATCACCATATTGTTACAATTTTTCCAGGGTAGTTTTGGGAAAAAAATATTATTCTGGGATATTTTCATGCCATTCTTCTTATATGTTTTGCATTTTGTAATGTAACCACTTAACATGTTCATTTATCACAGTTTAAGGTTATGTTATAGATAAAACATGCTTTTAATTGTTGCATAAAATGTTGCTGTTTTGCATTTCACATGTTCATGTCACTTGTTGTGTTCACCTTATTCACCGTAAGCAACACAGAATCATTTAGATTGAATAAGACCTTTAAGATCATTGAGTCCAACTGTAAACCTAGCACTGCCATTTCACCACTAAACCATGTCCCTTAGCAAGACATCTACACCTCTTTTAAATACCCCCAAGGATGGTGATTCCACTGCTTGCTTGGGCATCCTGTTCCAGTCCTTGACAACCTTTTTGATGAAGAAATTTTTCCTAATAACCACTCTAAACTTTCCCTGGTTCAATCTGAGGCCATTTCCCCTCGTACTATCATTTTCTATTTGGGAAAGAGACTGATCCCCACCTCTCTACAACCTCCTTTCAGGTAGTTTTAGAGAGTGAGAAGGTCCCTCCTCAGCCGCATTTTCTTCAAACTTAATAACCCAACTTCCCTCATCTTATCTTAAGATTCACTCTCTAGACCCTTCAGGTTTCATGCTCTTGAGCCCAGTCAGTCCAATAGCTGTTAAATAGTTGCAACATAGGGAAAAAAAAAAAAAAAAAAAAAAGGAATTTGCTAAACTAATAGTGGAACTTAAACTGTTATCTCACTGCAGATAGTTCAGGAGTCTCTAACCTAGTACTTCATTAGATTACATAGATATGCTCTGTCTCTCTACAGTTTTAGTGCTTTAGTTATTATTGCTGAGGAAATAGAGAAAATCAAGAGCTGCACCTAACCAGAAAGAAGAGTCTGGGTAAGGAAAGAGGAGTACAGAACAGGGACATAGGCACAGGTGAATACAGACAGAAAAGATCACAGAACCAAGAAATGGAGAGCAGGCAAGAAGTAACCAAGACTGTGGAGTCCCAGTAAAGGAGAAAAATGGAACATGGATGTATCCAGGATAGGAGATTAAGAGCTGGTCAAGCAAGGAAATGTTTGGAAGTACAGTGTAATGGAAATAGAATAATCTCAGATCACTTCCACTATGAAGCAAATTGAATCAGTATATGTTTTTATCTTCTTTAATCACAGTTGATATGCAAGGCATGGGGACATGATGAAGAAATTGTAAATAGTTCATGCTTTTTGATCGCTTTGCAACTCCTTAGCATTTCATATCTTGGGAAACCTGTCACTGCAAAGAATGATAGCAGCTGACAGGGCAACTTTGAATAGCTATTGCTGTAGTCAGGCATTCTTGCTACTTCTTTAAATCTGATTTTACTTTTCTTAAAGCAGATATCAAGAAAATAAAAGTCACCATGTCCATCATCTGCATGTGGAAGAGTTGGTTTAAGTGGTATGATTAAGACCATGGTGAAAGGAGGCTAGAAGTCTACATGTACTATGCATAGCATTAACCGTAAAAGTTCCGCAAAAGGATCTTCTCTTTGTCTCACTTTATATGTTGAAACTTCTTCAACAAGTGAAGCATGGGAGCTTTGCAAATGTCAGGACAGTCTGACTTCTTGCCTCAGAATTTTCCCTTGTCTGCCCGGGACAGCTTCTTGTGTGTGGAGTGTTCAAGACTTCAAGTTTAACTTTCTTTACTATGGTTTGTTCTTTAAAATAAAGTAAGAAAAGAGCTAGTGTTACATTGTTAATACTGCTCAAATAAGGGCTTTCTATAGCCCAGTTCTTAGGGCATTTTCCCTAAGATGCCTCAGGAATGTGGGTTCCTGATCCAATTATTGTGCAGGATACATGCAGTCAGATCCAACGTAAAATTGAACACTGCAGATGGAATCCCAGGTCTGCCAACTTCAAACTGACTGCTGTGGCAAGAAGTTGCAGACTCTTGCCTGCTTTTGCTGTCTTTCAGTCTTTCTTTGGTCCAGAAAATACTCTTTCTGCTGAGTACTCAACTGTCGGGTGGGATGGAATCTTATCTCCCAGCTGCCTAGTGATTAAAGCTGGAGATATGTGTTCATATCTACTGAGGCAGAAAAACGAATTTGGAATTAACTGTCCTATATCACAAGTGAAGTGCTCCATTACTGAATTATTGGAGAAAAGAAGAGGTATCTGTAGCTTGTCCCTTTCTTCCAGACTTCTTTAGAAATATATTAGGTCTCTGATCATATTCTGGGCCCTAATCTCTGCAGAGACACACAGATACAAATCTTATATGAATTTAAATGTTCTCTGAAGCTGAGAGTTAGGTGACTACATCCTTAGTTCAATTTTTCCCTACGGTTATTCTTACTGTCTAACTTACTGTTCTTTTTTTGTGTTGAGCTTTGTACATTCCAAATACAACACAAAGTACCAAGTTATCTGGACTGCATAGCATGAATTAGACTAAGTAGCTGTGGCATAAATTTCCCTTGTGAATGTATAGCCTAACAGCCTGTCTCCAGGCAGCAATCAGAGCCCCACTGAGCTTGGCAAGGTGCAGTCGCTGATCCAGAGCATTCACAACATAAGCTCATGACAAGACAGAACAGATGGAGACAAAGGTAAATAGCAGTGTGGTGGAAAACACAGTAACAATGAAGTTAGGTCCATCTGTTGTTCCAGTAGGCACAGAGAGTACACTTGTCCTCTGTTTTGTCCCATTGCACCACTTCATCTCTTTGGGTACAGCAGGCAACTGGTAGATAAATGGACAAGCCTACGCCTTAACTGGTGGGGGTGGACTTATGTCAACTCTACCTCCCACACAGACTTTGTTTCCTTCATCACTCTCTTCCTCTCAGCTCTGAACACCATCCCAGTTCTCTTGGCAAGGTAGATGGGCACAGTGCCCTCTCTGTCTTTGTGGAGCAGCAGCTAGGTGCTGAGGGAGGAAATCTATGCATAAAGAGCTCAAAGCTTTTCTCTGAGACAAAAGCTCTCCTGAGCAATAAAATGGTCCAGGAACAGTTCTCTGGTTCTGAGACAAGTGGCATGACATAGCTGGTGTTCAAATGGCTGCTTTCTCTTATGGTCCAAAGCAAACTGCAAACTGCTTACTGGGGGTGGTCTTTGGAGCAAACTGTCCTTCAGCTGTTTCAAAACATTATGTGGCAACACGTTAAATGGTGCAGGATAAAACTGAGCCATAGACAGCACATCTAAGCTGTGTCTGTGATCTCAGGTGAGTGCTGGAGCCCTGCACTTCTTCAGTTTGCTAGTATAGGAATAGTCCGAGCAAATAGACCTACTTGAAACTCCATGAAAGATACAAAACAAAGAGATAAAATCAGGCACGTGGGGAAAAAACTAAAATAGTTGAAGAGGTTTTGAAGGTTTATGACAAACTGTCCCTTTTAACTGGTTTGATTTTGTTTGGTTTTTGATTTTGGGATGGGTTAGTTTTATCTAGCAAGAGGTGACCTTCCTGTTCAGAAACCCTGAATGCTGGATCATTTTAAATAAAACAGCAACTTAGCAAGGCACTAAATGGAAAGCTGTGAAAATCAGTCAAGTCGGAGGTAGTTGTCATTCAATTCCTGTGCTTTTATTACACCATATTACTGTGAAGGGACCACTATTATTTTACTATTCTACTGCTTCTCACATAGTCATTATCCTGTACGTTGTTTAGTCACAGTGTCATAAACTAGAGGCTTGATTCTCTTAAGTGCTCAGTGTAAGGTGCCAATCACCGTCAATCCCCCAGACTGCTTGCCATAACTTCTAAAGATACCAGATTCTTCTCATTTTCTATGCCTATGAAACAGTGGGGGGGAAGAGGGAGAAGGAGAAAAAAACATCAAACAACTAGACATTTTAGCATTGTTTCTATAGAGAGGATATTTATGTATAAAGTATATATGCATTTGTTTGATTGGAGATTTAACAGGGGCCTTGGTAGTAAATCTAAACAGGTCTAATCACTGCAAGAAGCAAGCAGTGCCTGTAAAAACATGCTGCTAGTTTCAGAAAGTGCAGCTTCTTAGAGGAGCTTTAGCTGAAAAGTAAAATTACTGAACAGAATTAGTTCTGTTGTAACCCAGATTAGGACACTGGGGAAACTGCAGTCCATTTGGGGTTTTGTGTAATATTGCATAATATGGATGTAAAACTATATTGTGTGGTCCATTTCTGCATCACATGTTTAGTGATAAAAATACTTCTAATATTTTAAGTGTAATTCTCCATTGCAAAAAATTTTAACTGAAGCTGCCAAGGACTCTTTCCCTCATTAAAAAGTCCAAAGCTAATTTTCTATAGCAGTGAGCAATTAAATTAAATCAACACCTCTGGCAACAAAATAATTCTTAAAGAAGTAAACATGCTCCTTTTCAGGCACAAGTGTTCTTACCTTGGCAGATACTATTAGGATTTGTAGAAAAGGTCTACTCATTTTACTGCTCTAAGGCAGGTTTTTGAAAATCTACTGCATATTCATAAATTATAATGATGATAATAATAATAATAAAAATGTGAAAAAGAATTCCTGAGCTGTGGGAAACATGAAAATCTCTATGTACTTACTATTGGTTATTTTGATGACAACCTTGCAGTAAACTCTTCACTTTCTAAAGGCACTGACATTTACTAATGTACAACAACAGACCAGCTGTTCCTTTTTGAGGGGTAGAATATAATATACATTTAAATTACTCAAATTGCTATAAAAATCTCCAAAGTAAAGTTCAAAGTCCTTCACTGGTAAACCTGAACTATAAATTCCTAAGTAATTAGGAAGAAATAATTTTCAGTATGAAGTAATGCATTCAAATATTTAAGAGTGCTGGTTTATGTTCCCAAATGACAATAATTTAGGAAGTGAGAAATAAAAACATAAAGGCAATAATTTTGCTATTTAATAGGAAATGTGATGGGTAATGAAGCAAGATTACAATTAAATTCTAGCACGCTGTGTCCTACAGGAAAAATCAACTCTAATGTTTCTAACCTTCATCAACTAGCGGCACTGCCATTCTGATCTCATAAGCTATCTATTCTGTCTGTACAGCACTGACCAGGATTAATGCTGCAAGACACTAAGGGAATGAATAATCTAGATAATCTTAAATGTGTAACATTGCATGGTGATCATAGGATTGCAGAAATACTCTATAGATTGCAACTTTACATGGTCAGAAATATTTATTTTACAGGCAGCATTTGCCAAATCGCAATATCTAAAATTAGGAACCTGAAGTCATCTCGCAGTGCAGTCTGACTTTCTCATGAATACTGAGCACTTCTGACTCTATTAATGTTAATGAGACCTAAAAGCCCAGATTACATCTGAAAATCTGGCAACTTTGTTTCTTATGGCTCAGTTCAATTATCAAAATTAAAAATTATAACAGAGATTTTTCAGGATTTCATTGTGTGGTGGGGAGGCATGATGACAAGCACAGTCCACTGCTGATTACTTGAACACATAGGTGTTCAGTAAAGCAGTAACAGATATTGTCAATAAGTTAAAAGTTTGGAACAATAGCCTTTTAGGGAGACTTCACTGGTGAACATACAACAAATGGAAGGTAGAGTCTAAAGAGGAATTGCCTTCTAGGCCACGGACATGACACATCAACTGAAAGAAACAGGGTCATATTCTTCTGCATCCAACTTATACTGGTCTAAAGTGGGCTAGTGGTGCTGATGCTCTAGTTTGTGTGGATATCCAGAGCTGGAGGAGGAAATGGATTGGTATCCCCATACTTAACCCATCCTGTTAAGCAAATAATTTTAGATTGTATCCCAGTGAGTAGTGTGGTTTGGTTCCATTGACCATCAGTCCAAATCTACCCTTGACAGTTTGCAGGCACCTTTCCTCCTACTTGTTTTGTCTACACCTGGCAGAAAGAAGAAGTTTGAAAAGCAAACTATGTGGACTCATCCTTAGAAAATAGTATAAATGCCCAAAGTTCCTTAAAGATGTGTCATCCAAAATTCATGGAGTGGTTGTAACATTTAAGGGAGTGGAAATAAAGCAGGTAGGTAACCTGCCAATTCATTCCCAATACTTTCATGAATTATATTCTACTTAAGAATTATTTTAATGTAAACGTTTTTTGTGTCATTGGAGAGATGATTGTGTAAAACAGCCAGAAAGGCATCTTATTTAGATGCTGGGAACCATACAAAGGTATTTTCTGAAACTTCTTGGTATCTGAGTCATACAACTGAAGACTTCTTAAAAATAAAAATAAATAAAAATTAAAATGTTCACTATCCAATAGTTAATTTCTTGAGATATTTTAATGTATTGTTGCATATTACAAAACAGTAATTTTTCAGTTTCTTTATGAGGACAGGCTGAGGCAGTTGGGATTGTTCAGCCTGGAGAAGAAAAGGCTTCAGGGGGGTCTTAGAGCAGCCTTCCAATACCTAAATGAAGCCTATAAAAGGTAGGAAGAGAGATTCTTTACCCATGTAGAAAGCAACAGGACAAGGGGAAATGGCTTCAAACTGAAGAAGGGAAGATTTAGACTAGATCTTAGGTAAAAATTCTTTACCCAGAGGGTGGTGAGGCATGGGAACAGATTGTCCAGAGATGTTGTGATTGCATCATCCCTGACAGTGTCCAAGGCAAGGTTGGATGTGGCCCTGGGCAACCTGGTCTAGTGGGCTGCATCCTTGCCATGTCAGGGGGGTTGGAGTTAGATGATCTCTAAGGTCCCTCCCAACCCAGGCCATTCTGTCAATCTATTAATTCCTTAATAATAGTATCAGTTAAATTTCAATTCAATATGATGTTTTTATTAAACATGAAATGGAACATCAAATATTTGTCATCTATTGCTTCAAGATTTAATCCTGAATTATACCATATTATTATGTTTTTGTAAATATGGTCACTTTGTTGTACATTTTTTCTTCAATGAGCTTTAACCAGGCATTAGAATTTTTTTAAGTGGTTTGATCTCAAGCCACATGTTAACCAATGTTTTGTACCTCTTAACCCCTGTATCATAAGATCAAAGTCACTTGGGAAGAAAAAAAAAAGAGGAGATCATCCAGTTCATGAGGTTACTAATGATGAATTGTGCTTTATTGTGCCCTTTATACAGTCTTCCTCAGAATTTATTCCCAGATATCATGGATGAGGAGATTTCAATCACTTTTAGTCCAAATAATTCCAGAGCATAATATACATGATTAACATTTTTCCTGTCTATAATCAGACTGAATTATTTCCATTTTAGTCCTATTTTCTTGTGTCAGCTTGACCTAATTATGCAGTGAAACTCTAAACAATTTCCTCACTGTTTGTTGTCTACTCTCTCAATGTCTCTACTAGTATAAATGAAGCTTTCTCCAGCCTAAGTCATTATTCATATAAGAACTATGCACATGCTTCATTTTTTACTGATTAGGAATATACTTCACTTGAATTTTAGCTCTGGGATAGTACACTAGTACTCTGTCTACAGTGACCTTGCATGTTAAGTCCTTTCCTTCAGATTTGCTCTTAGTACAGGAATGTAATGTTTTTTGGAGCCTCAAAAGATTCACTCAGTGCTCTCTGAGTCTCAAGGGAAAGAATTGTCTGCCATTACATCTGAAACTCCCTGTTTCTTCTGAGCCTGCCATATGTTTTTTCTCCTTCCAGAGATTCTAATACATTAGCCCTGATAACACCAGGAGAGAGTCTTAAAAAAAAAAAAAAAAGAAAAAACCCAAAATGATGAAATTGTGATCTAGGCATAAAGAAAGACATAACCTGCGAGAGTATCACATCTCTCCATAAATTGTTTTCCTTGTCTTCCTATCCTTTTTCTGAGTTTGGGAAATATTACTGATGAGAGATACAAAACAAAAAGAAATGTTTGCTTTACCCTGGCAAAACAGACAACATTACAAACTTAAAGGAAGAAATGAAATGCACAGCAGTGTAACTAAACATTGCACAATCAATGTTTGAAGACACATCTGTACGGCAATGCACAGCCCCCTGCAGAGAGAATACATAAATGGTTCCAAACAAGCTGCCCTTAGAACTGTAAGAAGTATTATTCTCTCAACATAGGAGCCTGGCTGAGGATCAGGATACCTATAAGCTTAAGCAGATCTGTGTTAACAGTATATTTGTACAAACCTAGAATGACCACATACCACTTTTTGATGTCCACTTCTACATCTGCATGATGCCACTGAGACAAACCTGTTCATCAGAGAGCAGCTGAATATGTTAAAAAGACATTGAAGTGTTCCACATAGGCATACTGCAAATACACATGCTCCAGATCTTCATGCATTGATAATTTGTAGGCAATTCCAAAGCCCTGAAACAACGGTTTGTCTTCACTGAACTTTGATTAGCTACAAACACAGATTATTCAGGTTTACTTAATAGTAGCAATAACCTTAACCTCAAATAATTCAACTGTTTAAATGTGGGGGATTTTTTCACTTTATTCTTTGCATTTTGTATTATGAGCTGTGGTGTGTTTTACTCATTATCTGAGGAAGTGCTTGGACCATTTCATGGAATTTTGTGTTTTATGTACATTTGAAGTGTTATAAACTGCTAAAAGGTGAAGAAACTGTCTTATTATAGCACAAAATGATGGCATGGTCTAAAAATTATGGGAAAGCACTTCTGTTAACAGACTCTCTACAACATTGTATGTAAACAACAGTGACAAATAACACTTATCTTATTAATACTTCACTACTAATACATCAGCTTTAACTAAGTCTCAGATGACCTAAAGCTCAAGATTTCAGCCTGTGCCCTGTCTTAGCTTGCATGCTTCAACAATTTTATTATGTTAGCTTTCTTTTTACATACATAATGCACAGATAAAATGATCCACTGGGGCACTGCCTTGACTTCAATATTCAGTAGATTAAATGAATTCTCAGTCTGAGTAAAATGAAAAAAAGAAGTAGCAATGGTAAACACATATAACATGAAGAAAATAGTTTTGTACATCACAAGGGAGAATCAAATGCAGTTTCAATATTTGATAATTTCCTCAAAGTTAAATTATATCCAAAAATCTTATATGAAAGGCATAAGTTTTTACCAATATGAAAGTAAATTAAATTTACTTTCCAAGTAAATTGCTGCAGGGAGAGAAGAGGATAGAAATGTGATTTTTTAGGAATCTAACTCAAAGCCAATGTCATCAACAAAACAAAAGTAAACAGTATTCACTCTACAGTGAGTTACAGGGAAACCTCATCTCAGATATCACCATGTGTGACCAATCAACAAATCCCTACAACAGAACAAGACTTGGAGGAGATGAGCACAAGCAATGTGCTCATGAAGCTCAGGAAAAAAATATAAGGAATAACCACAGCTGTTACAAAGAAAGCTAAACTTAGTTCAGCAAAATGGAACCATGGGATGGCTTCTGTTTTGTATAAAGGGCTACAGCAATTGAGTGAATCATCTGTATATATCTTCTCAAGATAGCCAGATAAGCATGGGGGAAGTGTATAAATGGCTCAGCTCAACTTGGAGTATAAAAACTGAGTAACCAACACAATAAATTTGAAGAGAGCAATGGGCTTGAGCTTATTTCAACTCTATACTCCTTACCAGTGACTGAGGACATCTATTGTCATGATAGTGAGCATATAGAGACCTTGCTCTGAAGATACACCTACCTCTTCTAATTGCTTACAGGAGAATTTTAAATAAATATCTTAAAATAAAGGCCAAACTTTAGAGATCTAGAGTGTTCAGTTGCATCTAATGTTATCTGAGATGTCCTCCAGCTAACAATCTAAAAAGATGCAAATGCCTTCCCCCTAGTACTGCATAATATAACATGGAACAGAATAGCATGGAATAAAATAGCCTAGAAAAGGATAGAATAGACTAGTAGACTAGACTAGACTAGAATAATGTCAGTTGGAAGGGACTTAGATCTATCGTCTAGTCCATTCACCTGACCAGTGCAGAACTGACCAATCTAAATGATATTTTTAAGGGCATTGTTCAAATTCCTTTTAAACAGTGACAGGCTTGAGCCATTGACCACCTCTCTAGAACCTCTGTTCCAGTGTTTAACTACCCTCTCAGTAAATAAATGTTTCCTAATTTCTAAACCTTCCTTGGCAAAGCTTTGAACCATTCCTACGTGTCCTATCACTAGATACCATGGAGCAGAGATCAACAACTCCCTCTCTGATTAGGTTCCTCAGAAAGCTGTAAAGAGCAATGAGCTTCCCCCTTAGCTTTCTTTTCTGCAAACTAACTAAACCCAAAATCCTTAGCCAGTCCTCATAGGACATTCCTTTCAGTCCTTTCACCAGCTTTGTTGCCCTCCTTTGGATGCATTCAAGGACCTTCACATCCTTCTTAAGTTGTAGAGCTCAGAACTGCGTACAGTACTCAAGGTGAGGTTGCACCAACACTGAATCCAGTGGGCTAATCATCTCTTTTGACTGGTTAATTATGTTGTGTTTGATGCATCCAGAATGTGGTCTTCCCTCTTGGATGCCAGTTCACACTGATGACTCCTAATGAGCCTGTGGTCAACAAGCATCCTCTATCTGCTAGATCTGAGTAGATGACTCGGATATTCTAAGGTTTTCAAAAGGGATAATCTAGGAAAATTAATTACCCTCAAGTGGGATGCACATCCAGGTATTGACCTCTTATTTCAGGTGTCTACATGTAGATTTCTATATTAACCATGTACCTAAGGGTTATTGCATTCAGTCAGTTGAGTTTAGAGAGATATTCAGTTCATGTAGAAGTAGAAATCTACATTTGGCCATCTGAATGATGAAATAAACAACTGATTTAAATAAAACAGAGCAAATCCAGAACATTATTCCCCACAGATAAGGCTTTATACCAACACCACCATTTTACTTTTTTTTTCTTAGAGAAGTTCTCACTGTAATTCTGTAACAATTTATAATAGTTTATTGTTATTCTAAAATAACATCTCTTACAAATGATTTTCATGCACATTCACAGTGTTTGGAAGATTTAAGTATGGATATGTGTATAAGTGATGTTACAGGAAAATTTTGAGTCACCTGGTATGAAAAATTACATGATTGCATGAAAAAGCAATGCATAATCAAGATATTTTATTACACTTAATAGCTTCAGTTTGAAACCTAACACTGAATCAAGTAGTTTTACCTACTTAGATTCACATTCCTTTTGCATTGTAGTGACAAAAGCTAATTTTGTAGCTCTAAAGGAACACTTTTTAATGTTTACAACACTAAATGCATAAACAAGTGATGAAAATCTTGAATAATGTAAGAAAGTAAATCTGTTAATATCATTACTACAATCTAGAACTGAAGTCTTAAGATCTTACAGTCACAAAATTATGCAGGCTGGATGAAAAGTTTTTTAAAAAATCCCCTATTTTAATTTCTTTATTGTAAAAAAATCAAATACAAAATTAAACATGTAATCAACCACTATGAATATTTATAACGATAAACAATATAATGAGAAATGACACAGGAAAAGATTACTTTGCAGTTTACCTATGGCTGCTTCCTTTCTATATTTTAAGATGGAAAATGAGAGATGCAAACACAGAAAGCTTCTGTATTCACAGTAGCAGAACTGTGAAATCAGTTTCTCTCTTTTTAATGCACAAGTATTTATACAGAAATTTCTTTACACCTTCTCTGTAGTATAATTCTATGGTTTCTAAGTGTGGAGGTGTCTGTGAGAACATTTTCATGTACAAGATTTCAAACAATAGACTACATAAGAAATACATCTATAAAGTAATACACTAGATAATATAGAATTGAAAATATAGTTGTTAACCTCATCTTCTCTGGAATTCATTGCCACCCATATGTTTCTGCAATGATAGGTTTCCTATGGGAAATTATTTCTTATTTTTCTTAGTATGTATAGTTTCAAGTGTGCTGTAGTTCCTTAGGAATAAAGAAAATTGTAGTTCACAGCAAGATCACAAGGTAATACTCTATCTCAATAGAATGATTTCCTTGACATTTTGAGTCCTCTCATACACTACATTTTAAATAAAAAGCTACTCTTTCAAGTGCAACAATGCCTCAGAAATTATTCTCCTTTCTTTTGGAGCAATCAGGGCCTGGTTCTTCATTTGAAAAGAAAGCGTATTTCTTCTTTTAGGGAAAAGCAACATATAAAGGTAAATATTTTAATCTGTTGGTTAGGTATTCTGTATACTGTTAGCAGAAAGAGTTTAGCTGTAGTCTTTAAAAACCATACAAAACCCACAATCTTCTTTCTAGATCACTTATATGAATGTACATGCTCTGAAAATTCGTATTCCTATCTCATGGCCCGAAGTTCCACCAAGTAGTTACACATCCTATGAAACTGGAATTATTTTTATTAGTTTCAAATTTAATTTTTCTTAAAATGGCCTATATAAAGTCAGATACATACAACAGTAACAAGTATAAAGGTGGCAAGTGTGATATTTATCTACCTCTACTCTGTTCATCCCTGGTTAAGGTAAACATTTTTCTATAATCTCACTCTCTTTCCTGAATAGTGGTCAATGGACAAATTTAGACACCTAGAATCCCTTTGAATTACACACTACTTTGGGCTGAAGGAGGTTAATTTTTTACCAAGGCAGCAACAGTGGCATCCTTGCTTATACAGGATTTGAAGTTATCAAGACATTTACTCATACATGCACAGTTTAACTAAAGGAGAAACAGAAACTTCAAGCACTTGAGACCTTGTTGCTCCTTGTACTGGATCTGTTCTGGGAGTGACACAGTGCTCTCATAGCTGGGGGAACCTACAGTGGCTGAAGTTGCAAGTAACATCTATGCTTTGGGCAGTGCCCCTCCCACTAACTCAAAGTATTGTATCTCAGATTTCAATAGGAATAATTTGCACTGTGTATTTCACAAGTTAACTTCTAACTTTAAAGTTAAAAATTTTATACTTTTCCACAGTTCAAATTAAATTAGTCTAAACTTTGAGATGTAAAAATTGGGAATACAGTCTAAATTAGGTGTCTTTCCCACTGTTGCCAATGAAAACAGCAAGCATGTAGAGAGGTTCATAAATTCCATCCATCCATGATCTTATATAAATTGTCCTTTGGAAGTGGTATTTTTCAACCATCAGTAATGATAATGAGAGATGAAATTTTGAAAATAGATTAAATATTTTAATTACATGTTCTTAAAGTATTGTGGGTTGAATCTTGGATTGCACATTAAATATAAACCCAGTAAAAATGTTTTACTAGTTATATTGGGTATTTTAACAGACTATCAATCATGTTTCTTTATGACTGGAGATTTTTGGTGTGTCTTAGTTTTTAAAATTCCACTAAATCTGGTAGTCTACCTTTAATGGTAGCTAGCAGCAAATTTTTCAGGAAAAAGTATAATAAATTAAAGAAGCTGAGAATCACCTTTGCTCTGATAAGCTTTGATATATTCTTCTAATTTCTGGTAATTAATAGTTCAGAAACTTACTGAGCTGGGCTTGCTCTGGATCTTTATTTATTCACAAGGAAACTATTTCAATGGTGCAATTATCCTGTGACTTCCATTGTATCTTTATACAAGGGTAATGCAGTGTGATCATGTAATGTAGTTGCACATCATATGGAAAAAAACCCTTTCATTTGAACTGAAACTCACTGACAGCTTTATCAGGCGAAACCCACAGTTCTGTTTTGGTAACTTGAATTTGAGAGGTATTGGACCGAAGAGAGAGAATCAGCAGTTGTGTGTTTACAAGTGTTAAGGGCAGACAGACATTTCTTTGAGAAATAAATTGACAAGTGGAATGGATGTTATTTTTTAGTTCTCTTTGAGTTCTTTTCTCAGTCCTACTGAGACCACACCATGAAAAGAAGTCCGAGTGTTGTCATGGGAAAGTCAGCTATAGTGGTGGTGTTTAGGAGAACTATCCAGATTGTCAAAGGAAGAGAATGTCTTCAGAAAATAGGAAAAGTAAGAAGCTACATAACATTTTCTAAACGTTGCTTCACATGTCCAGCTATACCTTAACATCTATTTACTTCACTCCCCAGTGAAGGGAAGTCAGTAGATCAAAAATAAGATTATGTGGCCTGTGCGCATTAGCTGGCCAGAAGGTCGTCTCAATTGAGACCTTGGTAGCCTCAAGTAAAAGAGCGAGATCTGTGAGTAATAACATTAAATTTCATCAGAAGGATATTTCGGAGAAAACCAAGCAACTTTATTTGTGATCACTTAGCAAAAGGTTAAAAATTGGTGAGGAAGGGGATATGGACTGGAGAGAAAGGTCAGGTTGTGAAAAAGTTAATGATTCTCATTCTTTTACTCCCTGATAGTCCAAGCACAAAAGTACAACCTGCTTTCTTTCTCTTCTGACCACACCATTAGTCCAGACTGCCTTGAGATATTTTTATCACTCATTACTATAACTTTTTCTTTATTTTGACAAAAAAAAAATCTAAGATTTTTTATAATCACTGATGACTGTGATCTTTTACAGTGCCTTCCTTTTGCCCCATTCACTTTATATATACTGTGTTTATGCCCAATCCCATTAAAGAAGGTATATTTGTTTATCCAGTCGTATGAATGAAAAAATACTAAAATGTATTATTGGGAGTCCATTATATTTTTTCCACTGGAAAACTCTAATCAACATCAGATTTGCTTACTATTGGTGTGAGTGGTAACAATTTTCTATATCCATGTACTTGTAGCTTTAAACAACATAGTTCTCTTCTTATTTCTTTTGTGACTTTGACATTGGCCATGTACCATGGAAAGATCCAATTCCTTAAATTTCTGTTCTCAAATACAGAAGCCGGGTCCTTCATGTCCACACTTAGCAAAATTGCAGGTGCATTTTGTGCTTATCTGTGGGGGAAATGTACCCACATGAATGCATGTATTTGAACTAGGGAATTCTAAGAATAGAGCTGTCTGATTTTTTTTCCCATGACAGAATACATGAACTATGGAGTTTATTTCAGTTATGAAACTGGTATATCTACACCTGCATTCCTACTTCATACGAAGCTGGAAAAGGACATAAAACTTACAAAATTCCAAAATGTAAAATTTAGAAATAAATTATTTAGATAGATATATATTTGTATATTCTTAACTACTACCAATAAAATATCTGTGTAATTCCAGTTCAACAGTACATTTATTATCTCTGTAAGTTCTTCTGCTAGTTGCATTTCCTGTGATCCATCCTTATTTTTCTCTGTAGCTGAACAACAATGATCTTGAGTCCCATCAGATACCAGAACAACTAGGCAAGGAATACTCTCAACAGCAGTATTAGCAACTTTCTAGGAAAGTACTATGAAAATTCTTATTTGGTTAAAGGTCTATTGCTGAATAAATACTACAAGAGTTTCTGACAATCCCTGCCCTGAGTATGACTTCACTTGCCATATGTTAGTGCAAGATTTTCTGTTACTAATTCTTCTCCATTTCAAATAATTAGAAGTTTCTCAAATACTTTAGTTACTTCACACCCCCCTGTAAACGTGCTGACCCATGAAATGACACATTCTGTTTTTCAAGCTTTGAAACTTAGTCCTTGATTCTGCAAGGACATGTGAGGAAATGCTGCCACAAGCTGTTTCAAGTCTTCATTCCAAAGTCCACGTACATTTACATTTGCCTGCTGTTTCAACTTGGTTTACTTGGACGTGAAATTTTAAATACAAAGATCATCACAACTGATAAAGATACAAAAAAATTTCTTTTTTACTGTGTAGCTTTCAAAGTTCTACTCTGTGTATGGTACTAAAATTACAAATTTATAAACCAAAGATTTTAACTTTGCAGTCCACATGAGCTTTTAACAAAATCTGTCTGAAAAAGCCCCAGAGGAATAAAGTGAAACTGAGTAACTGCAAAGTATTTTTCCAAAACCAATAAATCTTTGTAGATTCTGTATTAAAATCTTATCCTCTCAGATATATGTAACCTGGAATATCTTGCAGAATAATTATTGAGATAATTGGCAGAAGGAAAAAATATTTTCTTATTTTTCTTTCTCTACCATAATAACAAAGCACTGGTCTATTATAATATCAGGAGAGAAAAATATGTTACTCTAAATGAGAGATGGGCAAACATTTCTGAAACTTTCATATAATAATCTTTTTAGCATGTGAAGAACAAATCAGAAAGACTCTGAATAAAATGAAAATGTCATACTTATCACCAGTCCAATATTTTAACTCACTTTCTTTTTATGCTTGCTTCATGTCCATATTTGAGAATATATAAGTTGATATGTATTTACAATTAGTAATATTCCGGGGATATGGAATATGTTTTCCTGCAGCCTGTGGAGTGTATGCATCCCATGATTTAAATTGATAAGGATGTTTTCTTTCTAAATCTACTAACAAGTGTCTTGAGAATGGATTTTCTAAGCTCACTTGCAATGATAGTAACTTGCTCCCTAATCCACAGATGCTATTAAAAACATAACCATTTTAATTCTTTAACAATCTTTTTGAAATTGAGGTATTGTGAACATTATCAAAGTAACCTGTGTTTAACTGTTTTCTGTTTTCTAATGCAGACTTTTAAGGATCATAAAACAAAAGACATTCTCAGAGATAAGACAATGTTCTATGTGGTAATGTTTTTTTTGGCATGAGCAAGAACTTCTAAGAGGGTCTGAACATCTAAGAGGAAGGGAGATATTTCCAGTTGCCACTGAGATCTGTGGAAGCTCTGGTATGAATTATCAGCCTGGGATTCTCTGTAACTTCCAGGGGACCACTGTAGTACTCAGTACAAAGTTTTTGTGTTCTTATTCTCTCTGAAGGTTTGTTTGATTGCTATAGGCTTGTATGTGCTTCTGGTTCTGTTTTGACAGCTTCCATGAAGGTCATGTGGCTTTCTCCTATAGAAAGGCATTTTCACTTTGACTTCTTTGACAGTAAAGAGGCTTTTTTCCTTTCCTCCATATCTGCATTTTAAATAAATTAATTGGTTGCTAAGCAAATTCCTTACCAGATTCACATGTAATATCCTTAATAGTAAAAAGTAGTATTACCTCAGAGTCAGTGAATTTTAGTTACAGCTGAAAAAGTTTCTGTCAGAAGATTCTTTAAGGGCAATGAAATCACTGGTTTGTTTCAGAACATCATAATTTAATTGTCTATTTTCCCACCATTTGATGGGAGGAGAGGGAGGGTCAAAAGCTGTTTTCTTATTCTCCCCCAAATAAATTAAACAATGAGAAAAGATCTAAAGTCTCTGTTACATTACAAAAGAATTTCAGGGAGGCGAATTTCGAGGTGATCATAAATTGCTGATGATTTATTTTGAAATCACTTAGTACACCATCTTTCATTATACCAAAATCTGTTATAGGCTTTATGAAAAGAATGAAAACATCACACAGTACAACTGGAGGTTTTTCATATGATGAAATATTATATCATTATTATTTTCAAATTATATAAAACACTTTTAAGAACTTTAATGAATGATCCAAGCACTGAACTGGGAAGAATTACCTGTTTGAGCCTAGAGAATACTCTAGGTTCTTCTTTTTAATCTTTAGCATGTGTTCATTTAAAAAACCCAAATCAAACAACAAACCCATAATATAAATATTTCAGCAAGGAAGTTATATGTCATGAACTTAGAATGAAATTTACCTTAGTCTTTTGACAGTAGGGCACTATTCTGTGGAACACTGTGTGCAGGCAGTAGATTTTTGACAAATGCAAGATTCAATAATTTTTTATGATTTATTTTTCTGGCATTTTTACTTAATCTACCTCTGAAACACTGTGAGCAGTATGAGATAATCCTTTTAGCCTCTACTAAGTTTATTTCAGAGAAAAAGTCCTCTCTTGTTCTAAAATAGATCTTCAAACTTGTACAGTCCTGAAAATCTCTATACTGTATTTACTCTGCAAGGAAAGGAGCAAGTTAATGGCAGCAAAAAAGCTCTAAAATATCCAGATTCAGATGCTGCATGAACTGACAGAGAATTCCAGTGAAGACCCAGTCAATGTCTATATGTATTTTGCTGGCCAATAAGTCTCCTGGTAGTGGTAGACATTTTTTTTTTCTTCCTCCCTAACAGGACTTCTCAAAACTTTTCTATTTCTTTTTGTCATAGTGTAGATTCCAAAAGGTTTAAGGAGAGATAGTAAGATGGCACTGTTTGCTATCTGACAGTCACAATCTAAAATGTAACTGTGTCAGCTCTGCTTTGTTACCAGGTGGGGCCAACCCACCACACATATTCTGTGAAGGGAAATTTTATATATTTGATGCTTTAGAGGACACATTGCTTGGCTAGCTTGCACACATAACTGGAAGTCCTACAAAGTTCTTTCTGTCTGTGGAAGCATTTCAGAAAAGGGTGCAATAGGTTCAGATTCACTGAGCTCAAATCTAGTATTTCTGCCCTACAGCTGTACTGTGTAAGGCTAATAATGATTGTTTCTGTTTGCCCCTTTGTATAGGTCCACTTACATGAAGAAGACACAAAGGAGGGTTCTCCACTCATAATTTAACTGCAATAGAAATTTACCCCTCTATCCTGGTGGAATCAACCTACATGATTGCAGAGAAACTGCTAATGCATAGATTTGGAGCTTTATGTACAGTGCTAAATAGATTCAGGGCTGTAATAACACCTTGTGATGGACTGTAGGATCCACACAAAAACCAAGCAACCAGAAAGTGAAGTGTCTTTTCAATGCTGACACATTATATTTGGCCTTACTCCCTGTACTCTAAGCTAGTATACATCCTTTCAACTATTTTCCAATTTATTTTCCCTTTTCAGGTGCCTGCACTTCTGAAACTTTTCTAGTACTGCTGGAAGGCATTAAAAGATTTTGCTTTCTCCCTCCCTTCTTCATCTCTCCAGACTTTTTTATCTCATTATTCCATGCTAATATTCCCTCCCAAAAGATTAAATAAATCCTCACCTTTTTTCTTCTTGTTCCAATAGAAGTGATTTTTGACCTTTTCTCCATAGCACAAACTATCTGCATGTCCAGATAGGACTTCTCTGATTCATGGAATCATGTGTAAAAGGTTCTCTTTCCTCTGTCAGTTGTTTCAGTACTTAAATATTACTAATACTATGCAAAATAAAGGGTAGGAAATTGGCCCATAAACTTGCTTCATTCCTTATTATTGTAGAAAGTGGAGTGGAAATGAATAAGCATTCTCCATCTCATTAAAAAAATGTCTCATGATTCTTGATTACGCTTAGAAGTTTCGTGTTAGACATGTACAAGGCTTTAGGAAGGTACATGAGAACATCAACTCCATGCATTTGTTTATACTGCCTTGTATTTTAATAAGGCAAATGTCTGGCTCAACATGATTAGATGGTGAAATTAAGTGCACATGTTCTAGTTTAACAATTTTTTTTTCTCATTTTCTAACATTTATCCTCATGTTCTGTTATGAAAAGGAGGGATTTTGTAGAATTGCTTTTTATTTTCCTGGTTTGTTGCATAAAAAAGATGAATCATATCTGCCTGAAGTGGGTGCTTCTTTGAGATAAAGGTCACAATTTGCTCTATAGAAAAAGAACTTTTTTTCCCTCAAATTTGGTTTCTTAAACTTGGTGACCATGAAAGACTGATTTATATTGCTATGGTACAGCAATTTAATGCTGTGCTTGGATTTGTACAAAAAAAGGAAGTCTATTTACAATATGCAGCAGAACTAATTTAAAAAATAAAAAAAATAAAAAAAGCTGTAAACCTTGAAGTTGTGATAGAAATAGTTCTGAAAAAGTCCATGATTTTTAAATAAAAATTCATCTGCAGCTCAGTAGAATATAATGGAGTGTAGCCTTTTTTAAGTGACATTAGGCTAAGCTGTATGTCAGGCTAAGAGAAAATATTTTGTAAGACTAGCTTCTAATTTACTAATCTTCATGCTGCAGCCAGTTACTTGTAATTTCAATGGCAGTGGAAATAGGCTTTTTTATTTTTATGAAACAGAAAACAGGAACAAGAATTTTCTAAGGAAAAAAGGGATATTATATACATCAAGAAAAATTTAAACTATTTTGTAGTGCTTCAATCTAAGGGCAATTCTGCTTCTATCTTCAGAGGAGGTGCCTCAGAACCCAGACATGAGAATGGGTAACAGTAATAGCCACTATGAATTAGAATTTTTGGTTTGTAATCTGATTTGTAACGAAGTACTAAACTTTTGTCATAAAATTTTCTTCATTTTCGATTTGTCAGGAAAAAAAAAAATGCAAACACCTAGTAAATGAAGCCCATGTGGAACTCAGACTAGGAAGATGCAAATAATTTCTGAGAGGGGCTGAAAACTATCCAGGATTAGAGCCCAGTGAAATTTTCTTGTATTGTGTACTGAGTATGACCATAAAGACCATCTAATAAAATATCAGGAACAGAACTATAGAATTAAATATTAAAATGGTCTAATTTATTGGCTAGTAGTTGACATGATAAAACTTGCCATGGATGAGTAAAATGATTCAAGTATCCAGTTTTCCCAAGGAATTACTACTTTGCACGTAACTGATATATTTCTTTTTTCTGTTCAATTTTGGATCTATTTGAATATGACCCACTTAAAACTCTGACTCAAATACTGTGTTATTGATATCCATAGGAAGATGAATACAGAACTAGGAAAAGGGTAGAGAAAAAATATAGAAAAAGAAGATGACAAAGTAGAAGAAGAAGAAAAAGAAAAGAAGTTAAGATAGACCTCAGGAGGCAGAGTGAAAAACAACCTGAGACTGAAAAAAGTAATAGAGAGTAATAAATGAGGCATGTTTTCTAATGCAAAAATAGTGCATAAAAATCCTAAGTGTACAAACTTATTATCCTTTACATATAGAATATTTTTATTACATGAGAAGCAAATGATAGATGATAATTAGTCATATAAATGAAAAACATAAAGATCTCCTGGATTCTAAAAAATCATTTCTTTGTATATTAAGGCTGAATAAACTGTTCACAGGTCAATTCCTTTTTCAGAAAGGGCTACTACAGGAAACTTCTGTGAGACCTCATCAAAGAGTAAAGGTGTTGAAACCTAATTCACAGTAACTGGTACCTTGTTCTCATAGTTATGGACTTTTTGAAGAAGACTACTTGATAGAAACAAGATTAACCAAAACTGACACTTACAATTTATATATTCAGTTCAGTTCAACAATGCAGTTCTGTCTCCTTCCTTTGTCATCCTCTCCTACTTCAACATGTAGCAAAGGCAATCAAAACTCACTGATCCAGAAATAAAATTGGGAAATGTGGGATATTATGGTGATACATAAGATTTCTGTTATTTTCTAGTTTTATCTAGGAAATAAATATGAACATAGTCTTTTTGATGATTCATTTTCACTCATGCCTTGAACTAGGGTGTGCAGAATCAATAGAAATTCATCAATTGAATATGTTGAACCTCAAAAAGCTGTTCAGTTCACTGAGACTTCTGGGTAACACTTTAGGTCACTTATTTTTTCAGAACTGGCTCATCCATCTGTAACTCTGATACAATCATTCAGTTCTTCCTAATTGAGCAGGAAAAGGCTAGGAGACATTTAATAGCTTCATTCCCACCTCATGCAAATAAATTTAAAAAAAATAAAAATAAAAAAGAGGTCTAGAGCAAATTACTCACAAATGGATGTTTCTTAGGACAGTACAAAACCATAAAATGGATTATACTGAGCTGAGCTAGAGCTCTATTTAACCCAGTATTATCTCCCTGTCCTTGGCTAGATGTTTATGGAAGTTCAGAATAATACTTCCATTAGTGTATGAACAGATTTTGGCAAGCTCCTGCTTAAGTGAAGACTTTTCTTTTGCATCACGGAGTTTAATAGACCTTGCTAGACATTTCTCCTATGAATTTATCTAATCTACTTTGGATCCCATTTGTACTTTTGGCATCCAAATATCCTGTGGCAAGGAGTGCTAGAATTTAATTATACATTCTGTGAAAAAACTATTTCCCCTGTTTTGTTTTAAATCAACTGCCTTATCATCTCCTTTGCTGCCCCTACTTTCTGTGTTATAAGAAATAGTGAATAATAGTTTTTTATTCATTGGTTCCATGTCATTCATTATTTTATATTCTTTTATCATACCCCACCACCTGCTCTCTGAAGCTGATGAGTCTTTTTTTATTTAATTTCTCTTTCTCCAGAAGCCATTTTATATCTCTGAGCATCCTTCTTCATATCAATTATATCCTTCTTGACAGCAAGTGACTGTATGCAATATTTGAGACACAGGCATACCACAGTATTATTAGAGACACAGTACTTTTCTCTGTTCTCTGTTCTTTTCTTTGTTCTTAATAAGTCCTGATGTTCAATTTGCCCTTTTGACCTCAGGTGTGTACTGAGCTGACTTACCCTACACTCAGATCCAGATCTCTCATCTGACTGACTAATAGCAAAATTTAAACTCGTCAAACTGCATGTACACCTAAAACTGTAGTTTCCCATGTGCATTTTCAACATTGCTATTTTTTTTCCTGGCATTTTTTTTTTTTTTGACTGAGTTTCTTTTTCAGCTTTTTCAGTCTGTTTTATTTTTAGCTATTTTTAATAATTAAGTACCATCAACCATCTTTGTTATGCCACTACTCATCATGCACAAAGGCTGGTAGAGATTATCCAATACCATCCCATGCTACCCTTAAACCATCCACTTATCTCTACTTCTCTTTTCATATTTGGTTGTCATCTCATATGAAGTTATTAATACAAAAGAAAATCTTAATCCAATGACAGTGCAAAAAAAGCCCTACCAAATCTGTGAAATACTCCTTCCCTCTGCAAAAATAGTCTTCATGCTTCTCCATCACATTTCACTCATCACATATTAATTCCAGAATTTTAATAAATTTGTTTGGTGTAAAGTCAAACCAAAGCCCATGTTAATGTGGAAATACCAATCTTGGGGTTTTGTCATCTAAGAGAAAACATCTGTTTTCTGTAGTATTTCTCTTTTTGGAACAACCAAAGGTTTTGAGAAGGAAAGAGCTGAGAATTCCTTTTCCACATCTGGTGAAAGCTAGATGATGTTCATTACAATCATAGAATCATAAAATCACAGCATCATCATGTTTGGAAAGGACCTTCAAGATCATCAAGTCCAACTGATGAAGTTTAAGTTTATACTCTCTGCTTTACACTAGACTTAGAAAATTCTGCACTTGGTCACGAGCTGAACATGATCTTTTTTAATTTTTATTTGAGCTTAAATACATAAATATATATAAATATGAAGTGACTTTCATGTTTTTTCTCTTATAATAGAAATCAATTTTCACATCACATCCTCCCCTCCCCTTTTTGTTTTATATCTTTG
>VWZX01007013.1:69891-252997 GCA_013399015.1 Galbula dea | reverse complement strand
GTTTGGCCCCTGGGGGTTTTTTCAGGTGTGGGGGGGGGGGGAGGATATTGGTGGGGTTTTTTTATTTGTTTGCTTATTTGTTTGGGGTTTTGTTGTTGTTTTTTGGTTTGGGCTTGGGTTTTTTAGGGGGTGTTTTTTGTTTTTCAGAAACTAAATATAAAGCTTTGTACTTTTCAGAATGTTACTTGTCAGATGGAACAATAATTTATTGCCACAAAAAGTGCCATTTATTTAAATCAACATCAGTTTATTCTAGCTCACCTTTTTCACCTAAAATTCAGAAGTATTAATTTTCACTTTATTTTTAACATCTTCAAGAGCTTTCACTTTTGCATATCTGATTGCTGTCAATAGTCTAGTAAATTGACACTGTGGTCTTGTTTTCAGTAAACACTGATGTCTGGAAAAAATTTAGTCTTGTGTTAGTCAAAGCTAAGCTTGCTCAAATTCAGTTATAACTTCTTAATGGTGAGATTTGTAGCAGCAAAGTTCACAACCCTTTAAATATAGTAGAAATGTAATGTAGTACCCTAATAATAGAACAATATCTAACAATTGTATCTACCTAGGTTGCAGTTGAAATCTTTTTTCTTTCTTTGCCTTAATTAGATTAGATTATAGGAAATAAAAGTGCTATTGAAAACAGCAATAGAGTAGAATATTGTCTTTTATCAAGAGCAGTATCTTGTAAATGTCTTAAGCTGTCTAGTTACCATGATAAATAGGTTGAGGTACATGCACACTTTAATTACTAACAGTGAAATCTGCTGAAATTGAAGTATTGTACTTGCTAAGAGCTATTAATGTTGAAATGACCCATTTAATAGTGACCTGTGGTATCAAAGTATGGATTTAAATTGGTAATTAATAAAAGTCCATTTTGGAAAATGCTAACACAAGGGCTCAATAAAAATGCTAACTAGGTCTCAAATACCAGAGACAGTTTATTGACATTTTAATACATTTTACTTATGCTAAATACTTTTGTACATTCAGAACTAAGGATGAGAGGATAACAATGGACATATTTCCCAGCCAGCAGTTAGGAGATCAGTGGTACACTTGGTGGACTAGTGCACTTTTGTAGGTTTTAATCCTGCTTATAAAAGAGGAACATGGTATGATTTCTTTTTGAAGCTGAATTTACAAAAGGAACTGTTTTATCTCAGACTGCAGAGAACAAGAATTCTGTGGGGTTGGGGTTTTTTTTTTTAAAAAAAAAGAAAATTAAGTAGTTCTCATCAGACTATATTTTTAATGTCTAGGAGATCAGTAAAGTGAGCTCTCCATGACTTAATAGTCCAAGTGTTGCTGCTGGTGCAAAGACAAAAGCTGACATATTATCTGTCTGGTTTCTCCCACATATATATCTAGCAACTGACATTTCAGAGGTTCAAAATACCTCATAAAAACCCAATTGCATATGTCAGGCAATGAAGAATTTTGTCCTCTGTTCTGTAGGACAGAACAGATATTTCTTGAAAAAAATACCAACATTGATTTTAAATCATAGTTCTTTTTTCTCAGGCAACTCAAGGATTAATTAGCCTAATTCAGCAAGATATTACAGTGCATATTTAAATCTATAGGATTAGTGTGCCTTGCTGCATGATGCCCTAAATTTAGAGCTATTTTTGTTGGTAGGTAAAATGCCATAATGGAATGCTAGTCTGAATCCTGAAACTGGTACATATGTGCTAGGTGTCTTTTAAGGCAGCAGAATAATGTTTTTTTCCCATATACCTAAGTTTTTCCTTAGTTAAACATCAGGATTAGGCTGGTGATTATATGTGCATCTCCATCTCTCTCCCTTCTGTATACTTATATATGTAAATAAAATATATCTTGTTATGAAGACTTCAATTATTAATAGAATTTTTTTTAAGGATTGGCATTCATTCAATCTCTCTATGGCTATAAAATACTTACATTTTTAAATAATTCTCTATATTCTTAATACTAACCATTGAGGATAACAAAATTTCTGAAGATATTTCAAATTTAGGTACTTGCAGCTATCACATGCTCATGCAGAATACAGTTATGTGTACACTGAGTCACAACTGAACACAGTGTTCTTGTAGTAAGAGACTAGGACACAAAAGTGTGGAAAAAATAGAAAATTGGGGAAAGCCCTGATTTTTAGTGAGTGGTAAGGTATCTGTGGCTTTGGGAAATAAGAATTTGTTCAAGCACAAGTTAGATTACTCACTATTTCTGTATTTTTTGGACTGCTGGATGTTGCACTTCCCAGGTCATACTAGTATAGAGAGGGTTAATTTCAAGCATTATGGAAATGAGTCAGTTTGTATTACCTGGACTTGGGCAAAAAACTGTAGATCAGAACATAGTCTGCTTGATTAAGTAATGGTCTTGGCTATTGTGTTTAGAACAAGACATCTTGAAATGAATCTTTGGCACTTATGGATTCACTTTTGTATCTGAATGGTCATTATGTTGTGAATTTGAGAAAAAAGCTGAAAGCAACAGCTTTTTTTTTCTTTAATGTGAGTGATGAAATGGGAATTTCTACTTTTGAATATAAAATATCAAAGATAACATGAGTCCAGGAAAACATTGCCTTAACTGTCCTGTTTTCTGTACCGTTACTTCAAAACCTTTTTATTTTTGTCTATATGTGGAATTAGAGGGGTGGGGAGGCCAGTTCTGTGGCCCATCAGTTTAGTGAGACTTAGAACATCATCAGCTAAGATTTAGTTACCTTTATCCTCCACTCTTTGATTACAGCCTTTATTTACAGTGTGTACACTTCAGACATGAAGATCTGAACTCCAGAAGTGTGTGGAGTTTCTACTGTATAGCAGCTTTCTATCTCTTTGAGAAGTTCTGGAAGCCACTGTAATACAAACATTTAATAACCACCAGTGCCAATGCTCTCTTATTGTCTGCAGCAATATCACTTAAAAATCTGGTTTAGAGTGACCTTCTTTGCAATTTTCTGTATGTTTACATTCTTTTGATGTCAATTGTTTGCTCTTTCACTGCTGTACTTTCATTCTGCTGTTTGTGAATGAAAAGTGATGAGCAGTCTCATGGCAAATATGTTCTAGGTACTATCTTTTATTTACTGAGTTTCCCATGAAGAATTTCTTCCCACAGGCATGAAATCACTATAATAACCTAAACATTGTTATGAAATTTGACCAATTACACTGGCCATATTTTAGGGCTTATTTAGGAAATAAAAATGTAATTCTTTTGTAAAGGCAATTATTTCAGGCTTCACTTTTTCTTTGCTTGCTTATAGCCAACAACAGACAGATTTTGGCTCTCTTCAGCTGTCTAACATATCTGTGGGGATATTTCAAAGCTCTCAGATGGCCTGTAAGTTCAGCTTTCCTATCTGGGAAAATCTTGACATCATAGGGAGTAGAAAACATAGAACAAAACAGAGTTGCTGTGTAGTCATGTCAGAACAGAGTTAGGAAACAAAGGATTTTGAAAATGCTACCAGGGTTTGATCCAGACATACCCCTGAGTTTTAAAGAGCTAAAAAACCTTACTTAAAAATAGTAACACAAGTTTGAATATAGATTCTTCATTTTTTGATAGTGTAATTTTTACCTTTTTAAATTACTTCCTTAATCATTCTATTTGAAGAGTTAAAATTTGGTTTCTCATTTTTTTGAGTTTGAGAACTGGATCACTGAAGATATTTTTTTTCCAGAAGTTCAGTTGCCATATCCTTACCTTCCTGAAAAAAAAAAAAGTTCTGAATGTGGCAGTACCCATTCTGGAAACACACATAGAACACTAAAGCTCAGACAAGCAGTTAATACTGTACCAAAGTTTCTTGTGATTGCTGCTCTGTATTTAGGGGGATCATCTAAATATTCAGCATGCCTTTTTAACTAAATCATCCATGATATGAAGAGTTGGTGGCTTTAATGATTCTATATCTCTGTCTTCAGAATGGCTGTTATGCTTTCTTTAGCAAATGGAGTCTGTTTCTCAGAAGCCTCAAGTTTTCTTTCTCACCTTTTTAAAAGTGTGATATGTGTTTGCTTGTCTACTTTGGTGCAAAGTCAGAATCTGTTCTGTGTTGCCTTAAAATTTATATTTTTAGTCTTAGTATTGTTAAGTGATGAGTCGACTTTGGCTAAATGTCTGACACCCACCAAGCTTCTTTCTCACTTTCTCTCATGAACAGGGCAGGGGGAAAAATAAGATGAAAAAGCTTGTGGATTGAGATAAAGATGGAGAGATCGCTCACCAATTGCTGTCATGAGTAAACCAGATTTGACGTGGGGAAGATGAATTTAATTTGTTGCCAGTTAGAGAATATGTGGATAGTGAGAAGAAAAGAAAAACAATAAAATAACACCTTCTCCTCACTACCCTCTCTCTTCCTGGTTCAATTTACTTCTTCATTCCTGACTCCTCTACCTAACATGGAAAATCTCTTTCAGCATGGGCTCTCCAAAGGTGGCAATACCTTCAGGAAATATCCACCTGCTCCAATGTAGGGTCCTTTTGTAAGCTGCAGTGTAGATACTTGTAAGGATGCAAACTTCCTTACGGGCTGCAGGGGAACCTGTGGTCTGGCACAAAACAATTGGGAGTTGTAAAACTTGACACTCAGAAATAACATGAGGGATCTTGATACATATTTGTTGTACTTAAAAAACACCATGTATTATTTTTGAAAATTCATGTTCTATTTCTTCTGTAAGGATCACTGATTCTCTTGGTGTCCTACATACATCACAAAGTCACACTATTGTTACTCCAGCTACAATTCAGAAGCTGTAGTACTCACTTTTTTTTCTTATTCTAGTACTCAGAAGCATACCACATGCACAAAATAAGACCTAATTTCTAATTTTTTTGCAAGCTTAAATGATTATTTACTTAACAAACTAAGACCCATATGATCCAACATGTTTATTATCTACAGAAATATTCTTGTTTTAAACTTGCACATGGTAAATTGTACTTATTAAAAGTGAGAATATTTAAAAGTTTTCTAGATTTGTCTTACTCTGCTTCTACCAGAAGCCTCCTTACATTCACAGTGTGCAACGGTTACATCTACAGGAGCAAACAAGGTCCACATGGTTATACTCCAGTAATTCAGAACAAGCTAACTTAAATAGCACAGGATTAGCAGGGGTTTTGGTTTGAACTAATTAGCCCTACTGAAGTATAGCCTCAATAGAACATCATGTTTCATTCAGATAGCATTGGGCCATGGAGATGTATCTACAATTAAGCATATATGTAAATTCTTGCAAGACCACAGTTTAAACTTCATATCACTCCAACAAAGAAGCCCTGTGTGGGCCAATTAATAGCCAGTTTTATGTTCAGCCACAGCTGATATACAGCCTTTAATGATACAATATTTTAGTGTGAGAAAAAAAGATAGCAAAAATTAAAACTTCTCTATTTATTTTTGCTATTTATTTCTCCTATTTATTGTCACACAATGTTATCATGCCAACCTTTAACAAATTACATAAATTCCTCAAAAATAAGTTAATGGAACACCACACCTTCAGCTGTTTAGACTCTTGAAGTAGAACACATTTCTCTGAATTTGTTTTTTGCTTTTGTGTAACATGTCACATATGATATAGAAATGCACAATGGAACTGGAATTATATGGAATAAAACTTTATTGGTGCTTAGAACTAAAATCCAAGCATCCTTGAATTGCTAGAAATAAATTTGAAAATATTGAATTAAACACTTTCACTTATAAAATTTTTAAAGAAAGTTCTGATTTACTTTTTCCCTCTCACTTTGTAGTATATACTGCACCATATTTGATAATGATGACAGAGGAAGCTCCTTTTGGAGGCTGGTATCTTTGGCTAAATTTCTCTTTTAAGAAGGATATGATGTATGTTGTGATCTGAACTAGATATTTGGTCACTTATGCTATGTCTGTACTACTAAATATAGTAGCTTAGTGAGCATTCTTTGTTATCTGTGCAGCAAATGATCTGCAAGTTCAATGTGAGGTTGAACACGACAGTTGAGCTGATCTAATTATATTGAAAAAAGTATAAAATTCACCCTTCGCCTCTTGGCTTCACAGTCCTACACAGCTCCTCTATTGTTTCAGCCCTGTTGCATGTTTAATACCTTTATCTATGCAACTAAATTAAAGTCAGCAACATTATGTTACTTATGAGCACCAGACATGGCACAAGGGTGTTGAAAGCAGCAGGAAAAGGTGGGATGGGACAGGAGGATTCATTTACTGTTTGGTCATCATACAAAACCACAATCTTAGTCACTAGTCTCAAGATGTTAAAGATTCAGGCACTACTATCAAGTACCCAAGCATTTGAAACAGGTTCAAATAAGCCCTGAAAAATGGCTTTATGATGAAAAGAAAAATTAAACAAGTACAACAGAAATACATTTTTTTGGAAATATTTGCCACCTTTTCCTGTGAAAATCAGAATAAAGAATACACCTGAAGTTGAATCTTCTCCCCCCAATTTCTATGGCTCAGGCAACCAGTTAGTTAGCCATTCCACACTATTGTTTGTTGTCTGATTCAAATAAGTACAGATATAGTCATTTTGAAAAGGGCTAAGCAATAATAATCTGAGTTTCAAGAGAAGCCATTTTTACCTCATTGTTTTATGAGAAAGCTGTCTAATTCTTTATGCTTTCTTCCAAGATTTTGCATAATAACCAGAAAAAAAGGGCCCTAAATAAAAAATCTAAACCACTTTTCAAACAAAATTTAAAGATTTACAAGTCTTTTGACATCACCTATTTGGGCCATTTTCTTCATAATTTTAATATATGTATCAGTTTTGTCTTGTTGTCCATGAGTACTCAAAGATAACTGCTCCAAGGTATATTCATTTAAGGAGGAGCTTTCCAAAATGACAGCAAATCCTTTCTGATTATACTCAAAGGACTCCAGTTCAGTATCCTAGCCATTTTTTCCTTTCAAATAGTTATTTTAATGAGCTCTCCACCCTCATCTAGCTGCAACTGTCTCAAAAATTACTGGTGTCATAAATGACAGAAAAAAATTGAGAAGCTGAAAAAAACCCACAAAACCTAGAAGGATATGTTTTCTAATAATTTTTCAAACTTGAACTCTTCCTTATTTTTGTGATTTTTAAACTTATAAAAAAAAAGTATAATATTTGAATTTAAAATGTTCTGCATTGTTTTCCTTCCTATGAAATTTTCCTCTCAGAAATCTATTTTTTGACCCACTTTGCCTTTTTCAGCAGTGCCTGTTGTTGCTATGTGTCAAGGCATTTATATCTCCGAGAGAATTTTCCAGAACAAATATCTGCATTTTCTCGGGAAGATCTGAGTACAAACTTGTATTGTTTCATGTAGCACAGAATCACAGTGTCTCAAAAGCAGCACTGGAAGACAGAATCTTTCTCTTGGGTGCTTGGCTGCATTTCAGAGAAGTGTCTTTGCTCAAATTCAAAAAAATAATCTGACAAAAACATTTCTTATAGCACTCAGCAAGATGATGTTAGCATGCCCAAAATATTTGTCTAGTTTGGTGTCAACTTTGTTTGCTTGATAACCAAAGAGGAATGGAAAAAGAAAGGTAATAAAGCTTATCTAAGACAGAGAAACACTGTAAGCTTTCCCTACTTAAGCCATGGGAAAACTGCATACACCTTTCTGTACAGAATGTCAGTTGCCAGTGGTAGGATAGCTATAAAAACCAGAAGTGACTGAAAACTCATTGCAAGTGATCAATATATTAGAAGACTGAGCAAATCTGGTGCCTGCAACTAGAGATTCCAGGAAGAAGATTGCTACACTGAAGAATTTCTATAGATTTGATACTGGACTCACACTGATTTAAATAAGATAATTTGTAACTTAATGATAATTCTCAAGAAAAGCATAGCTGGGAAATGTGGACATTGGATTTCAGTGTCTGTGCTATAACATGTTTGTCTTTCAACATGTCACTGGAACTTGATTCTGTGTTTTGTTAGAATTATGTAATTTGAAAAGTTTGCTAGAAAGCCAGATATAAGCTGATAAGAGTTTTTAAGTCTTTGAGTGACAGGGATAATCTCTTATTCTTTTATTTTATTTTATCATCTTAAAATGTGTTTTCTGTAGTGTCTTTTTCTTTTTTCTTTTTCTTCTTTCTTTTTCTTTTTCTCGACCACCTCCCTGGGCAGCCTGTTCCAGTGCTTCACCACCCTCAAAGTAAAGAAGTTCCTCCTTATGTTTAGACAGAACTTCCTATGTTCCAGTTTGTACCCGTTACCTCTTGTACTGTTACTGAGCACCACTGAAAAAAGACTAGCCTCACCCTCTCTAAACTCACCCCTTAAGTATTGGTAAGTATTAATAAGATCCTCTTTCCAGCCTTCTCTTCTCTAGACTAAACAGCCCTAGCTCTCTCAGCCTTTCTCCATATGAAAGATGTCCAAGCCCCCTAATCATTTTTGTAGCTCATTTTTGTACCCTCTCCAGAAGTTCCTCATCCTTCTTGAACAGCAGATAGCAGAACTGGACACCATATTCCAGATGTGGCTTGAAATCATCTTAGAAATACAAGTTGACAAAATGTAAAGTCAAAAACTGCAATAAAACTTCACTCCTTCCTTGTTGAGAAGTGAATTGAAATATAGACTCTGAACTTTGCTGTATGACCTTAAGAGGTTATCTGGTTTCTCCCCTTCATGTTAGAGACACAGAAAATTATGCTCAGTGGAGAGTGGAAAGGAAGCTATATGGAAATGAGCGAGAATGAAGCTGGTTTGAAAGATCACTTCTCTAACACTGCTAGCTTATTCCTGCCCCTATGCCAGAATTCATCACTTCTTCAATGTAGCAGTGCAACTATTTGTAATACTGTGCTGTAAACTGAATCATTGATGTGAATAACAAACCTTAGAAACTCTTTTATTAATACAGTCCATTACAGGGATCTATCTTATATTACGGCCTTACAAATGTTTTCAGCAGCACAAAAGTGAGGGTGGTGAATGAGAACAAGCAGTGGGGGGTCAAGGTGTGTGCATTTGTGTAGAAAGTGAGGACCTTTTAAATTAGCTTCACTTCCAGAGAAAATATATGTGGAACTACACTCTTAGTCTTCCACCTGCTCTCTTCTTTAATACAACTTCTATTCATATTGTTCTTTTGTTCCTCCCTCCAGGGGGGATTCACTGCTTAAAGCAAATATCTGGTAGCTGAAAATTCCATTCTTTTCAGTGAAGTGTAATTTCTCAGGTAGGAGGGCCCCATTGAATTCCCAATAGTGCTGCATACCCTACCACAAATATCTGCAAGCTCCCATTACTATATAAGATTTTTAACACATTCTCTCCTTTCTTTCAGATGTGGAGAGAAAGGGAAACTAAGGCAGGCGTAATTAAGAAAAATTCTCACACTCTCCATGATGTCTGTCCTGCTTCTATTCTAATTAATAAACTTCTCTTTTACTTCAAAGGAGTCAGATTGCTGACAAATTGTAGAGAAACCAAAACAATAAAATGAAACAATACTTTACCTGAGCAGTAGCAGTAATCTCTGCAATTTCATGCTAGACCTTACATTTATGAAAACCTCGGCAAAGACTTTACATATGAAAGTACTGAGCAAAGACTGCAGCTTTAGCAAAAAAGTCCTCTTTCATTTTCATTTGCTTTTGGTTTTTTTTCAGAGTGGGACAACTCTTTACTTAATAAATCATGGAAAGCTATGAAAATTCTCTTATGTACCATTACTCAACATATGATGATATTGCAGCACATCAGAAATACATTTTGTCTCAAATCAATGCAAAATTACAGCATCACAGAGTCAAAAAATCACAGAATAGTTGAGGCTGAAAGGGATTTCTGGATGTCATCTGGTCCAACCTCCCTCCTGAAGCAGGACCACTTACATCCAGTTGCCCAAGACCATGTCCAGACAGCCGTTTAATATCTCTGAGGGGCACTTCGCATCATCATCTTCCATAGAAAAGTACTATAGAAAAAAGATAAAATTGTTCACCTTTGCAATTTTATTTTTTTTTCCAGTAAAGCAAAATCTAAAGAAAGATGAAGTTCCTTTGAGAATTTCTGGAAGCTCAGTCAAAGTATGCAATTCACCTTGAAAGAAATAGAATTTGACTTTTTCTTTCTGTGTAAGTCATTGTCCCTGTTAATAATGATTTCTTAACAGATAGCCAGTCAAAAGATTAATAGAATTAGAATCTTTCTAAAATAAGTCTGTTCTCTCTGACAGCTAACTTGTTTTTTTCCCTTTCCTTCTGGAACACAGTAAACAGAAACAAAGCCTGCAGCAATGCAAAGAAAGCTAGCACATTAAAGAGGGATTAACTTCAGGAGGCTATGACAGATGTAAAGTGCTTTGCACACATTGCTATGTGATGTTCAACATATGTTGTCAATTAAAAATTGCTTAAGAAATATTTAACAAGGCAAAGCTAACATACCCCTAGTTTGTGAGAATATATCGAGCTTATGCACCACTGCTCCTCATTTTATTTTTTTCAGTTTTTTCTGCAAGATGAGTAGAACCTTATACAACATGACTCTCAGTTTATATTTTAAAGTAGCACTTTAATTCAATGTTTTAGAAAAAGGCATTCATTTCATCTTTTAGTATGATGATGACTTGATAATTTATCAGGCAGAACAACCTGCTAACCTGGTTAAAATTAGTTTTCTGCAATAAAGCATCATTGACTGCGTTTGTAAATATAGACACCTAACTTCATTCAGGACATCCTAAGCTTTTGCATATTCTTTATCCAGACTTTGCTAATGCAAATTTTTGGGAAATCCTCCTAGTAAACACCAAGGCAAATGACACAAGCTCCTAGGTTAAATTGCTATTTTATCATCTTCCTTATCTACCACACCTGAATCTTTCCCTATGCAAGACATCTGACATCCTTTTCTAAAATGCTGCGGTTTGTACCCTATTCAACCCCCAAATAGCCACTGCACTCTATTCTGTCTTGTTCCCAAAGTACAGGTGCCTTTCTACATAACTGTACTGAAAAACCTCAATTCAAGAAAACAGCAAAATTCTTGTTGAACTCTGATGACTCAAGATCTCTCCACAAAAGATGTGCTTCTAATGTTAGGAAATTCCTGAAAGCTGTTCCTATGACTACAAACGAGGAGCCTTTTACCTCTGACAGAAAAAGGTTTGCTATGATGTATGAAAAATACTGCCTGTATCTGTGGAGTATATGTTAACTCCTAATGGAGGAAGAGTGGTTGAAAAAATTGGGTGGAAGGAACCACAGAGATTTTGCAGCATCCAGTCATCTCCAACAACTCCTGAAGATATCCCCACAATGAATAAACCTCTCAGTTTAAGTCTATAGTTCCGCTGTAGTTCCATTGCTGTCCTGAATCTCCTGTGGTGGCATTCTGTTTTCAAAGAGAAAACGAGTGTTTAAAAATAAAGCTTAGTGTTTATTCCAAGACTCTTTGTACTTCTTAAACATATTTCACAGGCTGCTGCATACATCATCTGCCTACCAAATGTCAGCCAAACACCTACATCACTCTAAATAAAAGTCTTCAAGAGGTATTCAGAGAACTGTGAACTATGTGTCCTTAAAAGGTGGTGTTGGTGTGGGAAATCACACCAAATAACTGTAGTGATGGATTTTTTACTATAAGTTCAGCTATTACCCATGAAAAATTGAAACATATACTCTAATATTGTAAGATACATTAATTTTAAAGAATGATATAGAACAGAGATTTCTGCCTCAGTGAGAGACAGAAAAAAGCATGCAGAAGGAAATAAGATTGGTTTCCTGTGTGTATAAAACTCAAACTATTGAGTTCTTGGTCTTTATTTTTCTCATGTTCTTTTTTTTGAACAAATACTATGGGATTACAAGCCTAAATAATAATAATAGTAAGATAAATTATTATATTGAACCTAAGAACCAATAGATCATGTTGCACTATCCAGTCTAAAATCCAGACTAAAAGAAAATACATGCAAAACATGCTGTCTTTGTTTTTCATCACAAATAAAGTCTGGGAACAGTATGTTATCTTTAAAAGTCTATTATTATTCAAATATACCAGGAAAGTATTTTACTAATGGGAGGAGTTTTTTGCTTCTTGTATATTCTGGGTGGATAATTTCCAGTATTTAAAGCCTGATATAGCAAATTGAAGGTTTTGTTAGTTGTTTAGGTACACTTTTCACTATTGTTAGAACTTAAAATACTTTTCAGTGTTGTTATGAAGCTAAATGTTCATAAGGAGGATTGAAAACCATGTGGGCTTTTAAAGTCTCATGGCATGGTAGCTTATTAAGGGAAGAAATATAAAAAATTTGGAAATTGTATTATTTTAAACCTTTTTCTTTGTCCACTTAGGCTTTGCCTAAGGCATCATTACTAGGAAAGGTAGGCTACTGAGAGATTTATCAAATATGCACAGAGCTTGAAATGACATTTACACAAAGAAATAGAAAATGCATCAGCTGGCCTAGTTGTGGATAGTGAAGTTACATCCTTCTGAATGTAATTTAAACTGATTTTCTGTATTGAAGCTTAATATTATTTCCTTTATAATGAATAAAGGATCTTCAATATTCTTAAACACTTGGAAAGGATAACACTTCTCAGGGTTTTTTACCTAATTATTGTTAAGTAGGGTGCTTTTTAATTTTTCTAATTACATCAAATTATGTTTATCAATAGTCAATTTCAAAGTAACAAATTCTCCTCTTTGTATGTAGGGAAGGCTGTTACTTGTATCAAAACCAATCTGCAATATTACTATGTCATGTTTTCTGCCTTTTTTACAGGTACTGGTTACCTTATTTTCTACTTGTCTTAGGCTTATGGTCCAATTTAATTTGTTCACTTTTTTGATTGGTTGGTTGGTTTTGGTTTTTTGTTTTGTTTTTACATTTGAAAGCAAAGTTGGTGTTACCAAGTTTGTTATATATTGCTGCAAACACCTATGTAGAGATTTGCTAAGAAACACAGAACATTAGCATTTGTATTGGTTTTAAGAGTTTATTATCAGGATATGTTAGAATACTTTTGTGCCTGGTTAAAATGTTGACTAGCTTCTGAAACAAAGTGCATAAGAGCCTTGTGAATTGATATTCCACTTTGTGGGTCACTTTGAGAATCTTGAGAACTAACATCAGCTGGAAAATGTCTGCTAATTTCATCACTGCCTTCACCTAAGGAATAACAATTACTGATAGCTCTGAATTTGAACCAAATACACAGATATTTCTAAAAGTCATTGCATCTTTTTGAGGTTTTGCTAGTCTACAGTAATCTGTTCAGTCAAAACAAAATACAAATATGCAATTATCAGTATCATTTGAATAATTTTAGATGCATCAGAGATGCAATCACTTAATAGTTCATAACAGTTTTCTCCTGGAGAGAACTGTTTATGTCTTGATTACTGGCACCCACATATCTATAATTTTTAATTGTATTTGATTTTAAAAAAAGCAATCTAAGGGGGCAGAGGTACAGAAGGAGTGGATAAATTAGAATTTACAAGACATTTATCTTCTTTTTCATTATGTATACAACTTCCTGCACATAGGTCTCACAGTAGAGGCTGTCATCTGAGACTAAGTTGACTGTGCTGTGCTTTGAACTTTCATTATTTTATTGAAAAATTTGAACCAGTGGCTTTTTCATCTGCCAGTTTAGATATCTAATAGAAAGTGAAATTTTACAGCAGCATGGAGGTGGCTGAACAGGTAGTGACAGCTAAGTTTTTGCTGAAGAGTTCCCTTATGAAGGATTTGGTACTGTCAAAGCTATTTGTCTAAACCTGGGTGATAAGAACACATTTTTTAACCCCTTGGAGAATTTTAATCCAAGACTTGCACTTGATTTTACTTAATCATATCTCATGTATCTTATGATGGCTGTAGAAAGGTATGACAAATCCTAATGCGCAGTGGCCCAGAAATGCAAAAATCAGACTCAAATAAAAATATGCATCCAGTTTCTATATACGCAGGAGTAGATTCCAGAATGTGATCAACTGGAAAACATCTAACATGAAAAGGTGTCTGAAATGGAAATGATAAAAGTAGGGACTTAGTTTTATTTGCCTGATTTCTGTCATTTAGAATTTTTTTCTTTTTTTCTTCCACAGACAGGATTCCTAAAACATGTCTTCTGCTTGCTCTAAATTTTACATAGTTTTGTTGGTTATTACCTGTTCCAGTTTTTAAATTAGAAGATACATAACTAATTAATTTGATGAATTACTACCTATTCAAATTACTCAGTTATTACATAGTACCTGAAAGAGAAAATTCATTCACTTGCAAAATATTTCCTCATTTGTACTCCTAAATTATCTACAACACAGTGTGACTGAAGTTTTATGCTGCTGGAGGAACCCACTAAAGGAAACAATTTTAAAAATGGGGGAGTGGCCTGAAGAACCTGAAGAAAGGTAACATTGAGACAAGTCTTGATGCTGTGATACACAGTTGTATAAGGAAACAATTTTCAAGGCACACTAACATAGAGCTCCAGGGAAATCAATAATGTGCCCAGACACTGGAAATTGCTGCTTAGAACTTTTAGTCTTGTATAATGCAGAGAGTTAATGGATTGGTAGCTATTTTCACTTACACTATTAGGCATTTTGATCAGCCATAGGTGAAGTGAATCTAATTTAATCTAACAGAGGGATTGAAACAGTGGGATTATTTTCTCATACATTTTATTACAGTTTTCTGCAATTTGGTTTCTTTGACATGCTTAGAAGATTTACTTGTCATTATTGTGATAGAATATAAAGAACTTTACATTTCCTCACAATAGGGTGTGGGCTCTTTTTTGTCTTTTTATTTTGTCACAAAATTTTTGTTAATATGATAAATTTAACTCGTCTGATAAAGGTTGATAGTCTCAATTTCTCATTCAAGAAAATACTCATTGTTTGAGTGTTGCAATTGAGAGTAGAATATAAATCTTAGTTTTGTAATATTTCATCCTGTAAATTTGTTCATAACATTATTGAGATTAGCAATTCCACTGGAGCTACCTACTTAACCTGTAACAGGAAAACAACAGATGTATAAATGGTCACTATATCATGGCAAATGATAGACTAATAATATAGACAATCTCATAGAATTTGTAGTGAATTTGTGACGGACAAATTAAACAATACCAAGAACTATGAGATGCTATCAGCTTTATTGCTACTTTTGCAGTTGTCCTGTGAGTAAACAGGAGCTGGACTAAATGATCCTTGTGGAACCCTTCCAACTCAGGACATTCTATGATACTATGATTCCAAAGAATCATTTTATCTCATACAAATACTCTCGATTTTTTTCAGGCACAATTGAGTAGTGAGCATGAGTAAAGAAACACTTCTATTAGACAATCTAGATGTTGCCACTCTATCTTGGAAACTAAGGGAACATCACAGTCTGGATATCCAATCCATATCACACAGCCTGAGTGTTAATGAATAATCCCAAGTATACATTGTTTACCAACACGGATATATATGAGTTGGAAATTGTACTGATAAATTCAACATCTTTCAGCAATGTGTTTGTTATAAAGGGAAAATCTGGCCTTGAGTAGCTTTTCTTGCTTCCAGTCCCTCCCACGTTTTATACTTATTCATTCCTTTATTTCATTTTTTTTTTCCCTCTCTAGGTCTTTCTTTTTGCCCTCTTTTTCACCCTCTTTTAGAAAATAATGATCCATGTATCTTCCATTGCAGGCAAGAGCTGTGCCCTCTTTCTCTTTTTTCCTGTCACACTCTACCTGCTGTTCTGTTATCCTTCATTATCCTTGTTCTGTTATCTTCTCTGAGCTTTTTATCCACATTGTTTCTTGTCTTTTGCTCACTACTAGTCACAATGAACTTGTAGCATGTTCAGAAGTTTTCAGGTCAAATGTTACAAGTTGGAAAATGCTGTGTTCATACTGAGTAGCTACAAATTTAAAAATGAGTTAAGGTTACTTTATGAGACTTTTAAACGTGTTTACTGATTTATGTATTTTCAAAAAGAGACAGAAAAAGAAAAGAAATAGAAAAACTATTAATTTATATTGATTTTAAGACCACCAGTTTTCATTTTAGTGGTTAGAGGGAAAGTAGGAAAAATTAAAGTTACTGTATTGAATTGACTTTCTGCTAACAAGCATTATTTGCAGAAGTCTGAAACTAATCATAGTTAAATGCTTAATCAGGCTATCAGGAAGTAATCTAAGTTAAAGTAGAACTATATATATATTTTAATTATGAGAAAGGTCTAGAAAGAAAACTCTATGTGGCCCTCAGTGTGCAATAAATTACAGGTAGGATAAATAGTCTTCTAAAACCTTCATAGGTAGTTCTGTACATGAGACTTACCTGTAAAAACCGAAGGATAGTTATACTAAGAAAGATTATCTCATTCAACAATATTATGCCTACTTTAAATGAAAATTAAAGATGATAGAACATATCCTACCACATTCAGAACTGATATTTTCTGATTTCCAATGCAATGTTCCATTCTCATGATTATGTACAGGACACTACATGCTAATAAAAGCCTGAGAGTATGTAAGTTAATTATTGGTCTAACTTACTGTAGCTTTTTGTTTAACTACGTAATTATTTCTCATTTTCCTGTTAAAAGCTAATAATTTTCATCAAGAGTTTTATTTCAGGTGCCATAGCAAAGAAAGGATTCTGAAAGAATGAAGTTATAGAAATCAGCCTGAACGAACTGGAGAGAATGAAATGCAACATGGCAAGAAGCACAGTAAGTTTAGGGGAAGAAATATAATGAGACTGATGAAACTTGTCACCCTTGACACAATAGTGCCAAGACAAGAACTAGCACAAGTGAAGTTTTGCAAAAGAAGGTCCAAAGAATCCTCTTGACTGTCAGTGAATAGGAAATTCTCAGTGAAAAGCCTCATCTCACATACAAGTAAGATGAAAGGAAGAAAGAGAGATATTCTTTGCAGCTACATTTTTAACATATTGAAGCATTTAATAGGCATGTCTCTAAAGTCTAGAGAAGATATTGGGGGTTACAAAGCAGAAAAACAAAAGGACTAGAGACGAGAGTTATTGGCTAAAAAGAATATTATGGCTGTTAGAGAGAGGCTTCCATAGTATAGAATGCTGTAATTCTGGAACCTCTGGAATTTTCCATGGGAAAGAAATATCCCTACATATATCTAGCTACTGATATATTTCAGATAGTATATACTGTAGTGTTGGTCTATATACTCATCTATCTGGAAAGTTGCCATTATATGAATTAATTAATTAAAAGGATAACTATTTATACTCTGGGTTTATACATTCCATTATTATTTATAAGCATTACTCAAAGACCAATTTTGATGAGAGAATAAATAGAGTCCATTAATATTATTAAACCATAAATAGCCATGTAATATTCAAAAATATTTCTGTGACACTGATATTTTTACACTATTCACCCATTTCTGTCATCCAGCAGCAGCAAAGAAACGGACTATTTTTTTTCTGTCACAGAACAAGAAAAATTAGTGTAATAGGAGAAGAGTATGATGCCTAAATGACAGGTTTTCGAGTTCCAATAATTTTCTGGAATTTTCCTCAAGTTTCCAGAAATTTATTGTATTTAAAATGAAGAAATAAACAGGAGAAATCCCACAGAAATGCAAATCCAGAGCACTTCCTACTAACTTTTACTTAAATATGATAAAGCAGATTAAAATAATGTAAGTGAAAGATATTAATCTTAATGGCAGTAGATTTAGAAACAATGCACTAGTTTCCTTGGTAGAAATTTAAAATATCAAAGAATCTAAATTAACTGGACCTCTGACTGGTATCCTTGCTTAATCTATACACAATATGCACTGAAAATCTAATCAACTACATTAACCCGTCTAGTTTTGTTTATGAATTATGGTAGTAACATTTAAGATTCACAGTGTCCTTTCCCCTTTCCCATAAATGCAGCCATCTGGAAAGTTACCCATAAAGTTATGTTGGTTTATTTTTCTTCTTCTATTGAAACCTTTGTGCAAGGAAAAATGTAAGTATTATTGCCACAAAATATGTATGAGTATAGGGGAAAATCAAGTAATGATATTAACCGAAACTAACCTAGGTGATTTATATGAAATTTGCAGATCTTCCAGAAAAGGAATAATGATAAATTCTACTTTAAAAACCAAGCCAAACTGAAACAAAACAAAAAAACCCAAAACCCAAACCCATCCCAAACAACACATGCTGTTATGCTAAGGGATTTTCTGCAATTTAGCAGATCTATCAAGCAGGAGTAAAACTGAGAGGAATTTGATGCTGTCACAGGGTATTGTTGGCCTGGTCAGTGAAAAATGTTTCTTGCATTTTACACAAGCAAGCAACCACCATAATTTTTAGAGGATGCTTGTGCACTTTCTTCTGGGTGTATTTGTTCTACCCTTTCAATGTCTTAAAATTTCCGTATCCACTAGTACAAGTGGAATCTCTCACCTGTATTGTTAATACATTTCTAAATAGTCTATTAAAAACTGTGCTTAATTTCAAATAAAAGGATGTGACACTAGTTTGGGGTGGTTTTTTTTAATAAATTAATCAAGGAGATAAAATGCATTTGTTTAATAAAAAGGAATCAAAGCACTTTGGATTGACACTTGATTCTACAATGAGATCATTTTATTATTTTGAATACACAGATGTTGCTTTGTAAACATTTCCTGATCAATAGTGCATTTATTTTCTGTTTCCTCTGAACTAAGCTTTTCTCCCTCTTTGCAGTTCATATATATATCTCAAACATCAGCTTCTCAACTGATGACTTTGAAGCTCCATTAGCTATGGACTTTAAACTGCACTGGCAGAAAAATAGCTATGATGTCAAAAAAGGAACTGGGAGGTTATAGGCTCTCAAGAAAGATTAGGACAAAGCCTTTGCAAGATAGTGTTACTGGCTTTTTCTGAAGGCAACGCCTAATCTTACTATTTAACCGCAAGCTTGCATTTAGATTCTGATGATAACCTTGTCTACCTGTCTCCCCCTCTCCCTGTGTCTTCAGTCTTACCTAATGCACCAATTGCAGAATTAATTTAAATAATTTGCCATTTTTTGATAAGATCTCTCTAGGATATCAGGAAAATTAGAGCTGTCAAAACTATACACAATTAAAATTTGTAAAATTAATGGGCTGCAAAATAGTAAAGGGTTTGCAGTAGGCAGTCCAGATGATCAGGTCAACAGGAGATACTATTAAAATGATAATGATGAATGGTGACAGGTGAATACTTCCATACTGAAATAAGTGCTACCATAAAAGCTTAGTATATGAAATAGTCCTAAAGTTGCTTATGAATACATTTTATTGCTATCAGTATTGTGACGGTAAGATCCACTACTTGTATGTAGTGACTTGAAATGTTATTAAACATTCATATTAGAAAACTTCTCTGATCTTTTTTAAACAAAATTGACTAATACAGCTCAGCAGTATCACACTGACTTCTTGCTAAGGTGATGCCTTAATATTCACAACAAACAAATTAATTGCTGATGGAAAGGGAGCAGGAGATGTAACTTCATATTTGGAACCTTACACAAAGTCTTTTCAAGGGTTTGCATCAACACTAATTTCAGACTGTCTTCACATTCCCTTTTCTGTTCCTCTGTTTCATCATCTCAGGAAGATAAAATGACACTGTTCTTCCTGATGCACTTAATAGACACTATTGTCAAAGAGCCAGGATCTATGCCATATTGTAAGGCAAACACAGAATGGGCTATAAACATGCAGAACAAAATATTGGAATGATTTTCAGAGTTATCTTTGAAACAGAAACTGGCAGTACAATTTGCTAATTGTGATCCATGAGCCTGTTAATAATTTATTTTTTTATTACTTGCCTTAGATTTCCAGTGAAGGTAACTTTCAGAATGCAAGCTGATCAACCAACCGAAAGCTTATCATACTGATGTGTCTATATTGTCATAAACTGTTTCTAGGCAGGTGTTTGTAGATTGCCTTTGAGGTTCAAAAAACCCAAGAGCCTGCTCTTCCTGAGTTTTCAAGATAAAACAGGGAGTTCACAGTGTTGTTTGCTTTGGTGGCCTTAACGCAAGGGAAACTGTGAGACAGACAGCACAAATGTTTGTTTACAGTTTTTGAAATCCTATTTTGCTCTTTCTCCAGACTGTGACTCTGAAGTCATCCCATTTAAACCAGTGAAAATACAAATAGATATTGTTTAACTGGTCATTAGACTTTATCTAAATGTGGAACAAAAATTTAACTTTCTTCCATAATAAGACCTAAATAATAAAAGCACACTCAAACAATCAAGTGAAACTTCATACATCAGCATAAAAGGTGGCATGTGCATGCCTGTTTTCAGCATTAGAGCCTAACTGGTATTTAAAGCTGAAATGATATTGAGTGATTTCTAGTTTCACAAAGGATTGTTATTTAAGACATTTTTGTAGTAGGTGTGTATGTTCAGCTTTTCTCAGATCTGGTAGACTGTGAAATTTACAAATTCTGTATCATTCTGAAGTTCTTTGGGTCATTTTACAACTGCTTTCCCCTACCACGTGAAGGTTTTGACCTTTCATAAATAACAAAAAATTTACATTCTTAAGTCCCAAAGCATTTTGCAAAATGACATACTAAAGATGATCCAGATTGCTTCTCCCACAGTCTCTTGAACAGCATTCAGAAAATAAAATTTTGATCCCCTGCATCACTCAGTGGGATATGAAGGAATTCACTCAATGGGATATGAAGTAATTCAGCAGTTCACATATCGTGCAACAGGAAACTGCATGGGACTATGGGATTATAACTCCTTTTCTGTTAGCACCATCTGGAGTAGAGTATGCTCCAAGTCGTGTGATGGGGGAGATACTGTGATGCCACACTCTCCCCCATTTTCAAATACTGTTACTTCTAGACCCATTATCCTGGTCTATATCTACAGGATAAAAGCACCACAAGTGTGATTCAATTTCCTTAACCAATAAGCTTCCAAATTTGCATGCATTAATGTAGTTGTTTGTCCATATTCATGTATAAAAACAGACTCTTGCTAATAAGGAATCGTTTTGCATCTTCTGAGTGTTGCACGTGAAACTTCTAAATAGTTTTACAACCTTTGTACCACTGTTTTTAAATTATAGTGTGGTTTTATTTGTTTATGTTAAATTTTCAGAATAAAATATTTAGAATAATTTTTGGTTATTATTTTATATTACTACAGACTATAGTTTTTCATCATATGAGACTGAATAAGTGTGTGAAATGAGAACACTGAGATTTCTAGGTGTATTTCCTCCTATTGCATATCCCTCAAAAAAACCTCTGCTGCTATTCCCTCTTTTGAAAAACAATAAAAAAAAACCCCAAACCAAAAAATTCCTCTTCATAGTCTGCTCTGATGTACACTTTTTCCTCTAACTCTTAAACCACATCACCATCTGTGCTTAGCTACATAATAATGATTACTACTCCTAACAAATCTTTTTTTCTCTCTTTTCTGCACTTTTAATTGTGCCAAATATGCAATCTTTAAGATAACACTGAAATACTTTTTAAAAGAAAGACTGCTTTGCTAAAAACATTAAAACAGGAAAAATAATGTCATTGATATATTTAATCTACAAAAGAGCTTGAATCCTAAAGACAATAAATAGTCTTAGTTCCGTTTACAGAACTAATCTTCAATATTTATAAATTTAAAAGAGAAATGTTAACTGCATATTTGACAAATTAGCTTGTGCCTATGATTAATTTTTCTTTTACAACTGGAAGCTTACTTTGGTAGAGTAGTCCCACCAGGGCTACACAGTAAAGCAACATATTTACCTTATAAAACAGGAATACATATTTTGTGTATGGATACATACCTATATCTAAATATGGATATTCCACTTACACTACCCTTGGGGAACTAGGTTGTTGAGAAAGTTGAAAACTAACAAGATGTCAGACATCATATTCTGAGCTCCCAGAATCAAGAACAGCCTGGGAACTCTTGAATCTTCACATTTAGCTTTGAGGGTTACCCCAGCAGACCAGTAGCTTCACAAGCATTCTGTGGTTAACCTACAAAGGATTCAAACCCCACCCCTGGAAGTTTTTAAGGCCAGGCTGGATGGGGCTCTAGGCAACCTAATCTAGTGGGAGGTGTCCCTGCCCATTGCAGAAGGGTTGGAACTAGATGATCTATAAGGCTCCTTCCAACTCTGTCAACTCTATGATTTTATGATTTCACACTTCTTTGAAATACAATGTTACGATGATATCCACCATGATGACTCCTGGGCAGGTTAGCTGTGGAGACTCATTTTTGAAATATATAAAAATCACTGTTATTTGTTGTCTATCTGCATTTGTAAAACTGGCAAACTTCCATATTACTATCGGCTTCCCAATTAATTTTTGTATCAAAACCTAATTAGAAATACTTTTCTTCTTTCACTTCATCTGTTCATCAGTGTGATCAGAAATAAACACAGTATTTTAGCTGGTGACATATTTCTGATTTATATAATAACATTAGAAGAATTGATGTATTAGTTTTCACCACCTTCTTGTTTTCATCTTGCTTTGTGTATGCATTCCATTTGCTTTATGACATTTGCTGCAGAAGTTTTTATTGATCTATCAGTGCTGGTGCCTTATTATCTCTCATTTGCATTGCAGTTCATTTAGAAATCAGACATACAAAAGTAGGTCATGCTATTCCTTCCAACATGCACCGCTTTGCCTTCAATGAAAATTATTTCATCCAGAATTATGCTGCCTATTCACCAAAGTCCTTTTGAAGTTCTTCACAATATCCTTGAGACCTGATTAACCCAAATATGCTTAACTGTTGTTGTTGCTAATTAAAACACCTCATTCTTCACCTTTGCCAAGTTACTAGGAAGGATATTCCACAATGCAAACATCCTACATTATAAGTTCTCATTTACCACTTTTATTTACTCGAAAATAATAAGTTATATTCGCTTATGCAAGAAAAGGGGCATCTGCTCTGAATATGTTTCAGTGATAACACAATATAATTTTTTGTTTTATCTATCACTTCATATATCTGATAAATTTATTGTAGCCTTGGCAGAAATGAACAAAGACATGAACAGAAGGATGGCTGATGCTTGATTAAAAGTTTTCTTTTGCTTTCTAAGAACAATTAAAAAAAAGCAATTGAGATGATCATAAGACCATCCTGACAACAGGTGACACGAAACAAATCTTCAAAAGTGACACTCCCACAGGAAAAATAGTAATTAAAAGATCTAAAATCACATGGAGAAACAGGGATGATAGTTGCATTTTCAAATTAGCAGATTGATTCCTGTGGATTAGCAAGTTACTTGGTTGAAGACCAGCTCTCATAGTTGCCACTGTGATCTTTATTTCTAAACTACACTTTATAATATCTAATACTTTTTGCATCATGAAATGTAAAATAAAACAAAAAAATAAACAAACAACTTATTCTCAGTTGTGAAAACCATTCATCTTATTTCTCAGCAAGCAAACATCAGTTCTGAAAAGATAATGCGTGAGCAATATTTTAACTATTAATATGAAAACTGCAGAAATTCTTGGACAATTTCTTAGCCTTATGCCTAAAAGTGGAATAATCTTTATTAGCAAAGGACAAAGTAGAGTACTTGGCACAAAATATATAGAGATAAAAAATAACTCTAAGTCAGTCACATTTTTTCATCATTTCTGCTATATACCATTCATTGTAAAGTCATTCATTGTTTGTTCGATGTCTAGAAATTGCAGGCCAAATATTGCTTTTTTGTATGCAACTCCTTGCATCATTAAAAGATAATGAAATTTTTCTTAGCACTACAGTGAACATGTGAGATCTTAGCAAGGAAGGTTTGGAAGAAATATTAAAGATAAAAGCAATATCAGAAATGTCTTTTTTAACTATACATTAGTAAATGTATCATCTAAGTGTAATATTAATGGAGTAAGGATTTTAAGTCTGACGTCATGTGATCTTTGACTGAAGATCAACTGTTAGTCAAATTTTTGTGTATTTTTACATTATATTATGTTTTTAATTTAATAAATGAACATTACAAACTTACTTTCTTGTGGGCTTCCATGTGTAACTGTAGGGTTAACTAGCTTTAAAATAAACTAAAAAGATTGTAAGTCACCTTCTAGTTTATTTTTGGCTTTTGGCACATCCCTGCTGTTGTATTCATCTTTCCATTACCTTTTTCTGACAAACTGTAGGTCATATTCAACAATCTTTTGACCTATAACTTATGACAGTGTCCATTGGGTGGTAATAAGAATAATTAGGCTTTTGCAGTATGAACAAAGAAATGTCCAATAGAAACAGGGTCAAAAGGAACGTAAAGACACATCCACAATAGAAGATCCATACTCTGTAGAACAAAAAAAATAAAACAGTACAAATAAATACTTTTTTTAAGGTGTTCTATTTTTATGTTATTTGTTGCTTTTTTTTTTTGGTGGAATTCACTTTAGATAATACAAATTGCTTTCTGAGAAGTGTCATCATCATGAGATCATGGTAATTTGCTCAGATGTAGACATCTAAATTGTAGGTGCCCATTTAGGATAAACGTAGCCCATATTTTTATTCTTCAGTTTCATTAACTCACTACATACAACTACAGACTCCTTGTCTTTTGAGCTTACTTTACAAATGTTTGTGTTCAGATCTCTTCTCTCATCTTGAACACTATCATCCCATTTTGTCCTGATTTAATATGTATTTAAAGTCATACAAAGGATTTAGGATTATTTTATCAAGTTTTTGGACTAAATGGTTAAACATGTAGAGTTTACTTTCTGCCAAAGGAGGCCATAATAGTCCTACATATATTTTCTCTTAAACTGAGCTATTTGGAAAATTTACACCAAAACTGTTTTGTTTGAACATTCTGGCTTGTCAACCTGCAGAGTTTGCACCTGGAAATTATTTGGTTTGATGAGATTTTACTGTATCTGAAATAAATTTCCATGGGAATCCATAGATTTCTTATTGTTTCTATAGATTTATTGTAAGAATATTTTGCATTACCTGGGGCTCACATGTCAATGTTTACCTTTTTACAGTACTGTGACAGATCTACTTGGAAGTTTTCCCTTAAAATATATATTGAACATTTTCATGTCACACTGAATCAGAGTATACCATGCAGAGCTTCTGGTATATATGACATTTCTGACACTAATATATGATTAGAAGATGTTATTCCTGCTTTACTGAAATTTGCCTCTTGGCAAGATGTATTTTGAACTTCCAGGTTTCAGGGTCATAGGTCAGCTGTATCGAGCCAGAAAACACTCTCTAGAGTACAAGAATCCACATGGACTGGACTGTGAACCTTTACTATTTTTCTGGAAATATTAGCTACTTTGTGCTATAAAGTTTAATGCATTTGTACATCCATTCTAAGTTCAACTCAGGGCACTTTACTCTGGCACACTTCTTAACCACCTGTAACATGCCCTACCTATGCCTCATCCTTTTCATAACCTGCCAAAACACTTGTAAACTATTCACACAAAAAGTGTTAGCCGAATCTGTGGTGACTCTACTACTTCCTTTCTGGTTGTATTGCAAAAGAATCTTTTTGTGACAATCCAGTCTTTTGGATACAGGTCAGGAAAGAAGATTTTAGTACTCAATTCTAACAATTTTCTTTTCATCTGTCTGTAGGAGATACTGTAAAATCTTGTGCTTCTGTGACCATTTTTTAAGAAAGAAATAATTACCATACATCACACACTAGTAATATTATAATAGCCACTGTAACATAGGTCCCTGTTTTACTGCAAGAAGTTAATGAACCCTAACCACTGCTATTATTTTATTCTGTAAGCAAGGAAGCATGAATGCACCAAGACCAAACCAAGCAAAACAAGGATGTAAAAAAAAATAATTCAGAATTGAGATCACTGAATTCATACTAATCATTATCTTAGCCCAGTCAGATGAGATTTGCTGGTAACTGTACCAGGGATAGCAATCATATTAACTTTTAAGTAAAAAATGTGTATATCAGGTAATTCATGCATAAGGAGTATAGTCCTGATTTCATGTCTCCAAGATCTTTAAAAGATTCTCACATAAAAGTGACCTACCTGAAAATATCACTATGACAGTTTAAGTATACATATAAAACTGCTTGTAAGGACAGATATAAACTTATACTAATATACTTTTTCATATTTGTCTTCCATGTGAGTATTAATTCTCACAACCCAAATTCAAAAGAATTTTATATCTTTATATTCCTTGAATCTTTAAAGCAATAGTCATTACTGTAGGGCCAAGTTAATTTCAATACTTTCATTCAAAGAATGTTGAAGCATGGATCCTCAAGCTGGGGAAATCCCAAATGCTTAGACTTCTGGAAGCTGAGATGCAATATCAGGAGAAATATTACTTGTAGACTACCTGCTGCTTGCATTTTTTTCCAAAAAACCTTCAACATGTACTGGAAGAAAAAAGCCTACTTGGTTAAAAAGAATTATTTTCCAGCATATTATTACATTCTCAATTTGAGATGTCTTTAGTTCTTATAAGCAACCTATAACTTCACAGAAGCTGTTTCTTCAGCGTCATCAATCATCTTCAATAATGTAGATCCTAAAATTATAGTAAATTTTCTCTTTTTTTTTCACTTGGAAATTTCTTTAACACACTATTATTTTATACATACCTTGATCTATTTACTACACCACAGGTTAAGCAAAAGAAAGGAATAAGCAGTATCAAATGACACTTCTATCTTTCTGTATTAGTCAGGCAAAATGTTTGAGCTTATCCAAATGTTTATACTGTTATAAACGTATACTTTTTTAGCACCTCTGTACTGATGAATTATGTGATTTTTTTCAGCTATAACTAGATTTACTATCACTATACCAACAGGTATGTAGGATTGTATTAGGCAGCAAACTGTAAACATCAGTGGAAATGACTTATTCTTTCTTTCTTTCCACCTACCATTATATTCTCAAGGCAGTAGCAGAGACATCTTGGGCACTCCAGAAGGAATAGGAAAGTGTACTTTGATGGCAAGATAACATTTCAAAATGCTGCTTTCTTCAATTTGACTACATCTGAATTAATTTGTAAACTCTTTCCCCAATGAGTACCTTAGGTTTCACTCTGACTTTCCACAAAAACTCATTTTTCCAGTGGTACTTTTTTCTTCAATATTGTATTGTGTGCAAATGAAAATCTGTTTATTGTACTTATCCTGCTATCCTATGAACAAAAGAATTTGATTCTGTTTCCTTACATGCAATACAGATTCCCTCAGGTGTCTTAAATGGCATTTGACACCTGTTCATTTTAAGCAACTGAATTCTTCTCCTGAATTCACTGACTCACATCAAGACACTTCATAAACATCTGAAGACATAGTCATCTGTACAGGCAGAGAATAAACAAACAAATAAAAAAAACCCAAATGCAAACTTAAACCTTAGCTTGACTCCTTGCTTATTCACTGAATAGTTTATTTTCTCCTGAATCTTTGTAACAAAACTTGTACCGTATAGAGCATTTCAAGAGTATAAAATGATTTTAAAAATTCCCCAGTGACAACAAATTCTGTCACCCTTTTCTACAATGGTTGAATTTACACTGTGTATGGGATCTCTGCATAGGGTACTATGGATTTTGTGTTCCAAGACAATCGTTCTGGGAGTATCCTGCCCTGAGAGGAAGCACAGTCCCTTCTGTGGGGGACAGAAGAGGGGAAACGGACTGTCACAGAGAACAGCAAATATCAGTGAAGATTCAGCTGGTCTGAAGTCTTTGTACCTACTCTGTCTCTGCTATTTGTAGCTAAACTACAATAAATTCCTAATGCTATTAGACTTGCCAACAGCACAGTATCACATCCTACCATCACACTTTTTATTCTAAATAATAGAGGCAGAAGAGCAAGTGAGCCTTAGCAGGTGAGTAAATGCAACATTCCAGTCAGGACTTCAATTTTTATTCCAGAAAGAATACTTTTAGCCACCCTGTTTCATTTCTGCATAATATTAAATACAGTTAGCATAATTGTCCTGCAATTATCTGGCCTAACTTACTGTGTTATTTCTATGTTTTACAAAATCTGTCTTCCTAATTTTGTATCTTCAATCACAAATCAGATATTTTTAATTTGTTTGGGGTTTTTTTGGTAATCTTTCTACTATCTACTTTATTGGTTAGAGGGACAAGGAAGATGGAAGTCCTGCTGTTCTTTTGATATTTTACTCAAAAAATAGATCTACCAAAATAAATAAACTTTGAAATAAATACCTCCTTTCTTAAATTATTAAACTTTTTTTTTCATAAAAACTTTAACTATTTAAAGATTCAAATGTGTTTGCATTCAACATTCACCAAAACACAAAAAACCCCAACTCTTTGCAGGGACCTTAGGACACTGCCTAATAGCCATCATCATTTCTTCAACACCAGGAAACAGAAAGGCAAGATGAAGGTTTTACTTCTGCTTCTCCCTCCCCTCAGTTCCCCAGATGGCAGTGTGTCCTTGAGAAATTTCTGGACTAAACCCAAGTTGCTATATATACATATATATATATATATAAAAGAGGAGATGAAGATCTAGAATTGCTGATACAATTACTGAATGAAATTGGAGGTTTGCTGGATAGCTTACTGCAAGGTGACAGAGAAGGAACAGGTATTGTCCTTTTCCCTGCCACCTTTTGCAGTAGCTTACAATAGAATAAAGGTCGCAGGAATAGATTTTTTTCTTTCTTCCTTGCATACCCTCTACCCTCAACAAGGAAGAATGCAGTAAGAGATGAGAACAAATTTATGTGTATACCGATTCACATTTAAGGAAACAATTCCTGGCCAAGAGATCAACTAACAATGACCCATGGAATTCATCAACAAACTTTTCAGCTCCTTCTTGAGAAGAATGATTGCATCCATATAATGCAGCACCTATGTCTAGGTTATCTCTGGTTCTCTGCTAGACTTTCTTTAGTCCCCTGTATAATATAGCTGTATAATATGATAGAGTTTTGTGTACTTTCCCCACTTCTGTGTTAGGCATAATTGTGTCATGGTGTGGCAGTCTACCAGAGTGTTTGTTTGATGGTTTTTTTGGTCTTTATATGTTATTTGTTTATCCTTGCATCTTGCTGGACATGAGAGCATATGACAGATTGTTTGATGGAGAAGAGTATACATTAGGGAAAGCATAAAGCAGTCCTGTCTTACCAATATTGACTTTTGGAAGTGGCCTCTGGAGCAAAGTATCTACTGAATTAAGCCTACATATAGTTTTGGAGAAAGGCTGTTGAAGCACTGATCTAGGAAGTAAGTTAACAAGTAACAGGAAGAATGAGAGTGCAGTGTACTTTTCACTTTTACCTTCTTTTGTTTAGTAAGAGAGATATACCTTGAAAAACTTCTAATGCTCTATATATGTCTGCATCTCCATACTAGTCACACCAGTAGTGGTACAAAACTTTACGTAAAGTTTGGGTTTAATGCAATACTTTTTGAGGCATCATAATTGCAATATCATTACTGCTGCTGGCTGTACAAAATGCAGTTGCTGATATAAATAGTTCAAGTCTAATGCTGGTTCATACAAATTTGTACAGATGTAGACTGGCAAGAACTTAGCTGCCAAACAGAGCAGATGATTGTATTGTCTATTCTGTCTTTTTGTCAGAGGGAACATATTCAGATTTTCCTAGTACAGCTGGGAACTATACTAAATGGAATTTAGTGGAATACAGAGATTTGTTCCTGCCCTGAAATATTTGGAATAGGACAATACATTGAAAAGATTTTAGATGAATGCTGACAGAAAGAAAAAAGGATCTCATAAGATCTCATGAGATGGTCATAGGCTTTTCCTCCTCTTCTTTCCCACTCTCTTTTTCTCCTATTTTTTATTTTTTTTTCTTTTCATGTTACCAAATTTATTTTCACTTTATATTACATGACTCATTCCTACTCTTCACCTCACCCCAGCCTTAAGTCTTTGTTCTGTAATACTTTCACCTAATATCCCCACAAGAGCACTAAGAAAGGAAAGACTAATCAAAGGGGGTAAAAAATAAAACAAAATCACAGAAAAAGATGCAGCAATATTAATGGAAACTCTAACCAGGTATACAGAACTAACATGACTTGTTTTGCTATTGGTATTCTCTATTCCTTTCTCATTTGCTAACTATTTAACATAGTTTTCCTTAGGCAACTTTTTTTCCCCAGACACATTCAGATTCACCTCTGTAGTATCTTTTAATTGTTTTTTCTTGCTTGTTTGGGTTTTTTTCCCTGAAGAGATTAGCATCTTTAGTCTCTAAAGAAGAAATGCCCTTCACTTCCAACACCCTGAGCTCTTTGTGATAATTTACCTAGTTTACTTATCTTTCTTTTGAGGTCAAATTATCTGCATTAAACTGCAATTGGCACTATTCCAGGGTGAGAACATGTAAGAGGACAAGGAATTTCAGCTAAGGAGATACATGTTGTTCAGCTGCTACAGGGCAGCACAACTTCTGGTTTTTATCACTGCTCCTCAACTTCATTTGTGCAGATAAGGAGCTGAAAAGAGTCTGTGACATTTGCAGTAGACTTGTTAATCCTTTGAGAAGGGGATTAAAGGTGTGTGTACTGTTAATGTATAAATATTTGAGCATATTGAGAAGCTATGCAAGTTTAAAAGCCTGATAATTTGGGAAAATACAAAGGATACAGTGATAATGGGCCATATATATTTATATGACTACCAATTCTCAAAACTGTTCACCTGCTGCTTGGTGAAATCCAACTGAAATCAACAGGATTTAAGATCCACTAATTTTGCCCTCATTACAACCTACATTGCACTACTGTTCTTGCAGTCTCCAGAATGATTCTACTGTGTGAACAATGCTTGCTATTTACACAAAAGCACTGTTTTAGTTATACTGTGATCAGTTATCTGCATATGCCACTTAGCTTCCATTAGGATCTTCTTGGTAGTTAGTAGAATACGTTTGTTGAAATACTTAATTTTCTTTTCAAAATATAAAAGATATATATTCAAATCCCTACATGGAGGAATATTTTGATAGAGCTGCACAATTTCAGGAAATACGGCACTGTTAGCCTAAAAATGGTGCCTGAATCTGTACATTGTGTTTTCTACTTAAAGTTACCATCAGTAAAAAGTCCTAAGGGCCATTCTGGCCACAAATATGAACCAGTATAAAAAGAAATGTGTATTTACTGAATTGAAACAAGTATTTGGATTGGTTTGCTGTTTGCACCACTGCTATTTAAAGACATTATTAAGGTTCTTAATGTAAAAGGATTTTTTTGGTTAAAAAAAAAGGCAGTACTTAAAGGCTATTGCTATTTTTATATGTCCATTAAGAAGGAAATGAGTGGAAATGCTTTCAACTGAAATGTTAATAGGAAGACAAAAATAACTTAATTTTCCATGAAGAAAAAGTAATTTCTGATTATATTAAATGTCTGTATGAAACATTTTATTTCATTTCAAGGGAGTGAGGTTTTTTTATTTTAAGTTTAATAAATGCATATTTGACTATCTTAGTAATCAATATAGCTTTCAGAGATAATGTCAACTGTCATGAGTACTTGTTAATTCTTCTTTACATGAGAAGCTTGCATGTATGGGGTATAACAATATTGATTAGAATTAACATTACTAACAACAGTGAATATTTTTTTCATTACAGATTGGAAAGTTGACAGACTTTATATTATATAAACTTTTATGAAATGGTCAAAGATATATGGGAAATGCAATTTATAATCTTCTTCAGAAAAAGAAGATCCCTCCAGCATGTTAACCACACCACACAGCTTAGTGTTATCAGTAAATTAAAAAAAAAATATAAAACATGTCACAATGAAGAAAAAGAACTCAGTGCCTGAGTAATTTTTGAGATGTTCACTACCACCTTCAGCTAGTTCAAAATTTCACCCCAAATATCTACATTTATATGGCTGCACTAATATTTGGAATTCCACTACAAGGTAAGATAGATTTATAAACCTACTGAAAACTGTATTGTCTTTACTATAAGACATCTCTGTCTGACATCTTAACAGCACCTCCAGGGGCTACCCCAGCCCAGCACTTCTGTACATTTTTCCTTATAGCTACATCTAGCCTTGAGAAGTCTGCAAAACTAAGCCCAAAGAAAAAAGACTCAACAGCTTATGACCTCACTACATTTTTTTCCTGTCGCTGAGGTCTTAAACTATGACACCCTTGGTGTAAGGGATCTGTGGGCTTCAAAATATGCTGAATTAAACTTCTGATTTGGATATCCTGTGTTTCATTTTTGTATCTTATAGACACATAATATTGTTGTAATCATAAATTAGAAACAACAAGGTGAAAATTGGACAAATCATACTTCTTTCTCCAGTGTGGTTTTCCAATTCTAATAACCGAAAAGCAGCTTTCTAAAATCTCAGCCAACGTGAGATGGCTGTAGGTAATATTAGCAAAAATGCAATTACACAATATCTGACAGAATAGCTGCAGAAGCAACTGGAAAGACAGGGAAATTATTGAACATGAAAATATTCTTGATATGGATTCCTTACAATATTTTGAACATAAATGGATACTACCTTACAAAGACCAAAATAAGTTTTGTCAGTGACTTAAAAGGGTCAATATTTCACTCCTGTAACAAGCTTTTGCATTAGACCTCCTCTAAATTACACAGATTTCAGTGAGCTTTAGACTTAAGTCAATAAACTCCTAACTGGTTTTATCATGAGTTTCTCTTTAGTGTCTGATTTTTAAATAATAAGCATCTAATAAGTTTAACTATAAAAAAGTAAATTAAACAAAATTCATTCTAAAATAATTACATTTGTAACAATGAACTTGAATCACAGAATCATTACGGTTGGAAAGGACCCTCAAGATCATCTAGTCCAACCGATAGCCCTACACTACTCTTATCCCTAAATCATCCCCTGAAGAACCACATCTATCCTCTTCTTAAAAACCTCCAGGGATGGTGACTCCACCACCTCCCTGGGCACATTTACAGAACATAAGCATCTGAGACAAGAATTACATACTCAGCTACTTAGTTACTTACAGAGTCTGCAAGTTAAATGTAATTTTGAGCATTAGTGACATTTACTCTATGACTCCACTCTCAGGGATAACATCAGGAACCAGCAGACTTAAAAGTGAACTGCACACTCTCTCTTCCTGGATTCAACTTGAAGTCTATGGTCAATGTCTTCATGATAACACAGTCATTATTTTAATTTGTTTGAACTATTTTTGAATGAATATTATTTTAAATTCTCTTTATTTTCTATCATAAGATTTGGATGACATTTCCTCCGTGGTTCCCCTGTGGTAACATTCAGGGAAATACAGTCAGCATTTTGTGCTAGACCACTTTATGACACTTCCACTATAACATCATGGTAAAAGAGGAGTTTAAAAATGATCTACAGGGATGGATGAATAAGTGTCTCCATAAAAGGTTGTGCTGTAGGCATTTTGTTGTGATTCTGTAGACACAGCTGTTAGACTTACACCTGATTTCCTGAACAGTTTTCCAGTTTTGCCTCTATACAGGAAAGTCTTGCAGTCCATTATTTAGTGAGAGTCGTGTTTTCTTCCTTATCCCATTCATCATTATTTTTTGCTGAGCTCTATGAATGACATAAGGACTTCCAGGAACTATATATGAGAAACACAGTGAGACAGAAGATGATCTTTGTCTATAGTAGTAAACTAAAGAGGATCAGAGCATAGCATCAAGCAATAGCCTGTGATTATCCATGCCGGTTACTTTTTACATGTCTTTACATAGATCTAGACCATATCAAAAATCTCTGTTTTAGACAATAGCAAAGTGTGGATGGCAACTGAGTCCCAATCTAGAAGAGGAATGAAAATTATAAAGCATGGTAGACTTGCCTTGTATATAGTGTTGCAATTACATTTATTTTATTAAACTTATAATAATAGACAGCACTTGAGAATAACACACTGCCCCCTAATTCTGTTTATAGCCTCTGAAGCATTGTGGTCTCCCTAATGTCACAATTAAGTCAAATAATGGTTCTTGTTCTATAAAGCTATAAAGTTTGACATTGTATTTATGAATACAGCCTATGGATATTACAAAGAAAACAGGGCTTAATAGAGATCCACTGATGGAATATTTTGACTAGAAATGGAATGATGTTTTTTGACTAGATACCATGTATCATAGCTATAACAATTCATTTGTAGTTCATTATTTATACTTTTCTAAAGTTTTATTTCCTACTAAAATAAACATCATTAAAATCAAATATCAAGCTGTATTAAGTCAATGGGTTTTTTCTCATGCCAGTCTATATTTGCTTCTTAATTACCCAATCTCACTTCTAAAAATGAATACTGTGTTGAAGGATATGTTAACATTCACTGTTAGCATTTATAAAAACCCCAATATATGTAAAATAAATTCTCTGGTTTTTTTAGAACAGAAGTACATATTTGTAGTTATTGAATACTTGTCACTGACTACCATTGAAAAGAGTCTGGACCGATGTTTAATTCTACTCATCAGGTATTTATAAACACTGATAAGACCCTCCTTGAGCATTCTCTTCTCCAGGCTGAAAGATCACATCTCCCTCAGCCTTTCCTCATATGAAAAATACTCCAGATAATTAAACAGCTCTATGTCCCTTTGGTAGACTTGCTCCAGTGTTTCTGTTTCCTCTTCTACTACAGAGCCCAGAACTGGATAAAACACTCCACATGTGTCTTATCAGGCCTGAGCGAAAAAGAAGGATCACCTTCTTTGACATGCTGGTAATGTTCTCCCCGAGAGGCTGTTGGCCACTTTAAGGTGGGGACACATTGTTGGCTTATGTTCAACTTGTCCACTAGGACTACGGGGGATTTTCTGTAAAGCTGCTTTCCAGACAGTTGGCCTCCACCCTATACTGGTTCATGAAGTTGTTCCTCCTCAGGTACAGGACTTTACATTTTCCTTCAATGAACTTCATGTGATTCCTGTCAGCACTTTTCTCCAACATGTTGGGGTCCTTGTCCATTGTATCACCTACTATTCACAGTTTTATAACATCTGCAAATTTGGTGACAATGCATCAAGGTGTTTGATAAAAATGCTAAAAAGTACTGGGTCCAATATCAGCCCCTGATGTACACTAATGACTTGACTGACATTGGACTTTAATCACAACCTTTTGAGCCCAGTGATTCAGCCAGTTTTTAATCCATCTCACTGTCCACTTATCTAGCCCATATGTCATCAGATTGTCAATGAGGATAGCATAGGAGACAGTGTAGAAAATTTCCCTTAGTCTAAATGAACAACAATTGCTACTCTCTCTAATTGACCAAGCCAGTCATCTCATCATAAAAGGCTCCTGGTCACACATTATTTCCTTTTGGTGAATCCATGCTAACTACTCCCAATCACCTTCTTGTCCTTCATACGTTTGGATATGGTTTCCAGGATTACTTGTGCCATCACTTTCCCATAGTTGAGCTGAAGCTGACCTGCAGTTCCCTGGACCCTCCTCTTTGTCTTTCTTGAAGAAAGATGTGTCACTTGCTTTCTTCCAGTTTTCAGGTGTCAATCTTTTGGAACCTTACATGCAGCAGAACTTAATTTAAGCATTAAATTGAGCTAATGTAAACCTCTACACATGGCCTCTGTTTGAATCTAAACCACAAAACTCAAAAGAGTTTATTTAAACTGAAATAGAAAATGCCACCAATATTGTATGTAATTGTGGATGTCATTCTTATATCCTGAGGGAACTACTTTCTGAGAGAAGTAGTCTTGGTCAGAGCTACGTCCCTCTCTGCCTTTACAAAGCAATACTAAGGATTTTCTGATGGATTAAAGGGATTTCTAGATGACTGCGAGGTAATCCTGTAAGACTCAATCACATGTAACATTGTCCTACAGGATTCGTGAATGACTAAAATATTATACTGTAAGATCTGTAATGTTTCCTTCAGAAATGTAAGCCTGACACAGTAAGTATTATAATGAGTACAAGTCACAGAACATGTAGGAGAATATATTTGTATAACTGTTGTAGTGCTTATAACAACTGCATTTTACTGCTCATTCAGGAGTAATTCATTCAGTATTGAAAACCAGTGTCATGCATTTAACCCCCCCAATAAATTTTCTTCTTTTGTTATTCCAGTTAAAACAAGTAAATTTTTATGGATAGTCCATGAAATATCATTTTACTTTTTAATCAGCAGTTGAGACATTCTTTTCCATCGTGTATTCAGAAGCAGATTTATCAAGAATTACAGAATCATCTAACTCTATTATACATAAATGCAATGAAATATGTATTTAGAGTTAAACATATATAGTTTGTGTGCTAGAGTGATCAAAAAATATGAAACTTTAAGCATGCTCTATATTATTTGAACATTAACTAAAATTGAGATAACAGCAATAGCTGAAATTTTCATATATGTGTGTGTATGTAATATCTTTAAATTTTTATATATATGCAGCAATAACGCTGCAATATAATACAAAACAGCTATAGTTTGGGTTGTTAATTCTTAAAGGACATAATGATATCATTAATTTGAAATAATAAATATACTACTTGCTTAATTTGTAGGCAAATCTCTACAATCCCTGCAATACAGGAAAACCATTCACTCTAAACTGCGTACCATAGAAAAGAGATCACTTGGCAGTATTGATATGGGGAAGAATCAGTCAAGAATGATTTTCCTGTGTGTACAGCTTTTGGTTGACATGGAGTTAAATTTTCTTCGTAGTAGTTTGTATGATGCTGTGTTTTGGATTTGTGATCAAAACTGTTTTAACAATGCACCCATGTTTTAGCTATTGCTGAACACAAAATCAAGATCATAGCACACAAACAGTGAGTAGGCTGGGGGTGAACAAGAATCTGGGAGGGGACACTAGGGGAAACAAGTGTTACAGAATTTGTCTTCCCAAGCAAGTGTTAACATGTGACAAAGTCATGTTTTTATGGAGATGACTGAACATCTGCCTACTAATGGGAGGTAGTTAATGGATTCCTTATTGTGCTTTGCTTGCACATGTAGCTTTTCCTTTATCTATTAAACTCTCTTTTCCTCAACTCATTAATTTTCTCACTTTTACCCTTCTGAATCTCTTCCTCATCCTGCTGAAAAGGAATGGAATGAGTGAGTGGCTGTGTGGTACTGAGCTGCCTACTAGAATTAAACCACAACATTGTGATAACAGAAAATAATGTGAAATTAAATGAAATTTTTTCAGGAAAAGTAATCTGACCAGGAATTCCAGTGTTTAGAAAGGATCTGAAATTATTATATAAGATAAATTCCAGAAAGATAAAGAATGTTTGAATACTTCAGACCAGTTCCCACTGTACTGTAAATTAAGGGTTTAATCTACTTTGGTGCAGGAGTCACAACTTACTTTATATGGGTTTGTTCCTTCTGCCTTGAACTGAGACTATTATATAAAAGAGAAGTTATCTTGTGAGTTTTATTTGCTGTGGCATCAACTTTACCAGTTTTATAGTTTTAGTGGTACAAATAAATATATATCTATGTGAATGTTTCTCTTTCTAATTATGTTGTTTTTGGAATAAAATATTCCCAGTCTGAAAATCGCTGACAAATGTGAACAGATTGTCTCTGACCTTCTCTGCTCATTCAGCACAATTAATTTTGGCAGGTTTTCCTATGTGATGGACCGTTACGCTCTGCTTATTTCTACACAATAAGAATGTCTTAAAATGTTGCTGACTTTGAAAAGATTTTTTTCACTTTTTTTCTTATGTTGCAAGTTTAATAATAGTTTATGCTCATTCTGAAGTGCTAGTAAATAGTTCTACAAAGCCTTTATTGCTCAGATGAAAGGCTATTTTCCTTCCATATTACAGAATGGATGAAGTCATATGGACTTCATTTGAAAAGATTGGTTATGCTCTCTTGTAGTATTAAGAATGTGAGCAGCTAGGCCTGTTCTGTGTAACTGCTAAGTCACTTCATTTTGACTTTATACACATTTAGTGTTAGTAGGTTCCCGTCACTTATTTTTGGACACCTACAGCACAGGTTTCCAAATCTGAGGTATGCATCTTAGACTCTAAAGAAACCTAAGAAGGGAAAATGATGCTTGTAGGGCAGAGTGCATCAGATATATGTTTACAGTGTGTGTCTACAGTAATGTGAGATAAGTTAATCCTGGTTTTCCTTCCTTCAGCTGTAAAGGCAACTTAGAATAATCACATTCTAGATGTTTACATTTGGTTGACAAATTCCTTTCTGCTTCTTTAATGGTGTCATACGTCCTGTGTTTGCTGGGAGTTTTTAGAATCTAAACCCAAGTATTTCAAAGACTAAAACTGAAGAAAATATTTTTTAAAGCTTTGTTACAGAAAAATTTACCCAACACTCATCCTATATCCTTTACGATACTAGCTATCACAATCATTCTCTGTTTCAGATACTTTCTCATCACTATTTTCAACTTTTTTATCCCAGAGACTCAACCTGACTCAACCTGTTTCTTGCTTGCATCTGCCTTCTTAGCTCTTCAGACAGCTAGCTCAAAGTAATATGTTGGTAACCTTTGCTCTAGAGCAATTTACCTCAAAACGGCCCTGGTACCTGTCTATCTTGAATTAAGAAGTGTTTTTAAATTATTAATGTACTCAGAGACAAAGATACTGACATGTTTTGATAAACATAAAATAAATAAAGGATTTATTTTAAAATATATATATACACACATAGGAACATTACTGTGATATTTTGTTCTTAGGAATAAAATGATCCATGCATCATAGTAACATTTTACAATTCTCAAATACACTCTTAATTCATTACTTTTCAAATACAAGTTAGGCATTCTGTAGAGTTCAAAAAGAAACCTACAGGAAAAGGTACTTTAGATATGATTCATTATCTTAGTGTTTTATAATTCCTTTTTAAAAAATCTGTGTTGTCATTTTTCATTAGTCTGTGTGTGTTTTCTCTGCACAGAAATCGATACCTTTCTGAGGATTTTATCAAAATGAAGAAATAGGCCCATAACTGTCCTCAGATTCACATGAACAGCTTTCTGTTACACCAATAGACTGTTTTGAAAACAAGGAAGCAGATCAGACTCAGAGCCAGAGTCCCTGACCCAAATAACTGACAATCTGCATAAACAACTGGAAATTAGAAATGAGGCATAAGTATATGACAACAAGTAGTGAAGCTGAAAGCACATGCTTGAGTTTGAATGGTTTAGTTTAAACTGTGTTTTTCCTTTCTAGTTTCCTTCTTCTAACTATTTAACACTGTCATGGAGATTGACATTTCACCACTTATAATCTACTACTATTTTGGTATAATTTACCAGAAATTGCTGGTTTAAATGTCCAGTTGCTTAGAATTACAGTGTAAGGTCCCTGAGGGATACATAAAGGCATAAAGGCATTCAACGAATTTGTGATGAAATAACAAGAAAAAACAATTTTGTAGTTACAAGTGACTTAAAAATAAATAAATCAATAAAGAAAACATACTGCACTTCTCATTTACCAGCTCTAGGAAAGCTTTAGTAGATGAACTACTGTTTATCCATCCTTCATAACATTTTCTTAAAAATAACTATAGTACTGTGATGCTATTTAGATTATTTTTATAGATAGAAAGCAATAATTATTCTTACTGAATATGTAATAAACTTTGAAGTGCTTTCCATGCAAAAATAAAAATCCTAGATGATAACAATTTATACCTAAAGACAAAAACTTCTAATACTTTCACAACACAAATTATGGTTTTAGTCAGCCCATATGGGAATATTTAACATAGAGCTCACCAGAGCCCTACAGAAATTAGTGAGAATTTTCCCAGTGACTATACTGATACCAAGAAGCCAAACAATAATTATCTACCTTTATATAAGAAATATACTGTCATTGAAAGCAGTTTTATTATCTTATCAACATGACTCCTGTGATTTGTAGGACACTTCTTTGTCTTATAACACAGAGCATGCATACACAGTGGAACCAGGAAAGCCCTTAATTTTGGGAAATTTTGACATTACCAGGACAAGCCTTTCCATTAAATACTGATGCTACAGCATCATAAAAGAAATATATGAAACATAAAGATAAAATTCCTACATTTTTCATTCTACAGGGCAAAACTGTACAGTGTATGAAACAATGATCTTACTAAACCAACAGGATATGGTAACATTGAAGTGCATTTCTCAATGCATAAAACCAAAGAGGCAAGGTTACAACTACTGCCTTAATGTTTCTCTTTCTGACTTCTAAGTGCTTAACTGTATGACCTTATCATCTATTAATCTAGTTTTAGACTAAATTACATTGCTTGGCTCTTTACAAACGATTCCACATATTAATGATAAAATATAAAGCCAGAACATTCTAAAACGTGAATGCCTGACTTACACTGATAAAGAACACTTAAAAGCTATGATGGTGTAACACTGAATGTTGAGTCCTATCTGTATATAGAACAAACGGCTACAGGGAAAACTGACAATAGATCCTGTATTTTTATAGCAGTAAATCCATCTGCTATGTTAATTCTTTAGAGGTTTAATTTTAAAATAAATATGCAATTCACTTATTCTTCCCATGATCAACACACACATGATCACTATGCACAAAAAACGTGATGATACACAATGAATAACACTTCTGTTGATTATTAGTGAGCAGTACAATTTCCCTTTACAAGAACAATTTTCTCTACAAATTCTAGTGTTGGCTATTCTACTTTTTGCAGTGAAGGAACCCTTTTCTTGCACCCTCAAACCACAGCACAACAGATTCATACACTTCAAAATAAGGAGTAACTCTTCAACGATTTCCTTCTGTTCTTGAAAGTCTTGCTCCAAAACAAGCAAGTAAGCAAATAATAATGTTGAAAGGATCTTTAATGTTGGATGAAAAGTGACGTACTCTACCTACCAGGATGAACCATAGAGATAGGAAATAAAGGCCAATTTCCAAACACTGTGTTTCTCTGGTCAGTAATTATTCACTGATAGCCCCAATTGAGTTGAGTAGAATCATCAATAGAAACCGTCACTACGCACTAGCAGAAATCAGAGATTTGCATTCTGGATCTGTGCTTACAAGGGATGTCAATAAACTTGGAGACTTAAGATTTTCATCATTTTACACTTCTGTCAAACCCTGCTTTCCTTATGAAGTCTGTAGCTAACTCTACCTGACAAAGGCCTAATTCACAGTTTTCTTTTTCACCCTTAGGCGTGATGCTCCACTGTTCATGCAAAAAAGGACTTAGATAAACTGCCACATTTGTTACTGTAAATTCCTCACACTTCCTGCACACATGAACACTGGCAAGTGTAGTAAAAGAAACATTTCATAACAGAAATACAACAGTTTTGTCTCTGCAAAGATGATAAAGCCCACAGAATTGGCTTATTTTTGCAAGTTTCTTTGACTTTGCTTTCTATTAATAATGACTTTGAAAATAAATATGCGAACATTTTCTCCTTGTGTGAACAAAGCATAAACATTTCAGCATGAGATTAACTTAATTACATTGAAAAGCCTTTCCACTTCAGATGAACCATTCATGTATTTAATGTGAAGGCAATGCTTCAGCTGCCTTCACAGAATACAGGCTGAATAAAGGTCACTCAGGGTATGCTTAGACTCCATAGCTGTGGTGTGTAACAACACGCAGACAACAAAAGGGGCACTCCATCTAATTTTTCCTTCTTTTGCCCCTCTCTGTGCACTTTATGCTGATAGATGTCTCAACTCTTTAAACCTGTAAAAATATTCCTTTAAAAACAAAACAACAAAACAAAACAAACAAAAAAACCCCACAAAAACAACAACCAAAACCTGTTTGGTTAATTTTCTGTGAGATTGATGAGCTGAATCAGCTCACCATGAAGAATAAGTGACCTTCCCTTCTGGTGAGACATTACATTGCCTCAATTCTGTTACCTACAGCCACCTTCAGAGGAGACAATACAAAACTACTGGAAATGAGAGGTAATAACATAAAATTACTTATGTCTCATTTTTTCCTAATGAAGGGGTTAGTAAATCCAGAAATATCTTTAAATCCTTTTAAAATCACCAAATTACCAATTTAAAATTGATGTTCCCATCTTTTCTCTGGAAAAAAAAAGTTGTATTTTTACATACTTTGGCCTTTAGGTTTATGATTTTTTTATAAAGTAAGGAAAGCTTAACTTTTGAATCACCTGTTGCAAAAATAAGTAAGAATAAAATTCCAGATGAGTTTTGTTCTTGACATTTTCTTTCCAAATCCAGTAAAGAACTCAATTCTGTGTATCTCTTTAAGGTCAATAATTCTCTTCTACTGTATAGGTTGTATTAGATCCTTTAAAATATATATGTGGTTAACTAGTCTGCTACAGGAGACAAGTTTTTCATGCCTCATGTATCAGAATGAACAACACTAATGACTTTATAACTTTCATAAATGCTCTTTGAATTTCAAAACCTATTTTGAAAGAAAGGGCATAAAATACCTGGCATCAGCTATTATTGCCAATATTTTTTGCACATTTAATGAAATGTCTTCTTTCATGCTAAGCCTTGGGCAGTAATCTAGAAACAGAAATCATTTAGCTTTTCTATGCTTTATTAGTTTTCTTTTAATACTAGTCTCAATAGGAATCATTAGGCAATATCTGAAAGACTTCACCTCTCAGAATGACTGGACCAAAAAGCTGTGCAGTGCTGGTCAGATAGCCACAATACTTCAGAGAACTGGAACAGGGAACACAGTATTTCTTGAGAAGTCTGATACTATACATGCATGATATGTATTATAACACTGGATTATTAGTTGATATGACTTGGGAAACTAAGGTGACATTTTCCTCTCCCAGTAGTGGGCAGAACCCTGTGATATCTAGTAAATGTTTAGTGACTTAAAAAACACTCAGAAAGTCTTAGCTGGTTTTAATTAGAAAGAAAGAAAATAAATATTTTAAAATTTGTTTTGAAAAGATAAAGGAACTACTTGTGCCATAAATCCATGTTTTTTCAAAACTTGTTTTTTGACACAGACACAGGTAAAAACTCTGGTGTGTTTTTTGTAAGGAGCCAAATTAGTTTTTGCTATTTTAAGAAGGTGTGATTTATGTTTACTGCATGTCCTTTTGGTGCTGATAAAGGATGAGTACTGCTTTTGCATCTGGATGAATGCCATCTGTCTACCTTCCCTGTTATGACTGTTTTTTCTATCTTTAGATGGACAAGGAGAAGAGTAGACCTACTTCTACGGTGACATTATCTGCTGCTATTCCCACTTTAGAAAAAAGGGCATTTATTTTCAAGTGGTTAAATAGAATTATTCTAAAAATTCCTTTAAAATCCAATTCTTAAAAGCATTAGCTTTGAATTACAACTATTAGCTATTTCCACAACATGATTATGTAGATCCATGCATAAGACTAAGACAACTAAAAATTGTTGTGAATAGTGAAAACACCTAAACACATTCCAAAGCTGGTCTAAGTTTTTTATGTTACAACGAACTAAAGTACATGAATCTGCATATATATAAAAAATTGTATATATCTATGTATATATGTGTGTATAATCAATAATAAACCAGAATTTTATGGAAGTATCTACTCTCTTTGTAGAATGCTGCTGCTGTTACCATGTCAAAATAAACCATTCTACAAATATTTATTGAGTTATGCTATGTAACAATGCTATGTAATAACACTTCTAATATGTTCTTCTAGAGTAATATAATTATAAATTATCAGTAGCAAATTTGTCTAATTTATTCTCATTATCCGAGTTATTTTAATGCTACTACAAGCATTTTCTTTGTAATTCAACATTACTAAGATTTTAATTTTTCACCATGACTTTTCCCCTATAATATTAATTTCATCCTCAAGGGGAACTATTTTTCAGTTACCAAAGATCTATTTATGGTTTGTTTCACAAAATACTCATCATGCTCACATATAGTTTTAAACCTTAAGCCTGAGTTTTGCTTTCATATTTGATGGATAAACATACACATTGTGTGATCTAGTTTTCTGAATGGTTTCTTCACTAGGAAGTAATGAAAACAGAATGGTCTAATAGTTGTGTATGCAAATATATGTAGGTAGATACGTATACACTAAGAGACATCTTTGAAAATATGTGCTATATATCAGCCTACCTTTTCTAATATTTTTCAAAACCTGAAACACTTAAAAATATTTGTCCTAAATTAATAAAAATTTCCACTTTTCCACTTTTATGTAATGTACTATGAATGGTTATATGTTTATATGTACAACCTCAGGAAAAGTTATGCAAATAGCACTGAAAAAAGCTCACAGACCTGATCTACAGAAACTTTAAATGCTAGACATACAAAGGTGTTACTGAGCCTATCATCTGAAATAACCATCTACAAGAGTGAGCTGAGAGGTGAAGCAACTTATGACATGAAAGGAAACAGTTAACACCTAACCTTGTGTTCACAACAGCTGTCTTACACTTGCTCTTTCCTCTACTCATGTTCTGCAATCAGTCATGATGGAATCAGGATGCTGCTTGAACTGACCTGGTGCCCAAGGTAGAATGGATGATTTTTGTATTGGATGAGTAACCAACAATATGCAATAGCCTTTGAAACACCGAGGTGGAAATAGCTACATGAACCTGGTATTCTACCCTAGAATTTAGATGTCCAAAACTCAAACCAGTTTGGAATGAAAAGCTCAAAAAAAACCCCAAACTTTTTTCTTTTCTCTTTTCTTTTCTTTTCTTTTCTTTTCTTTTCTTTTCTTTTCTTTTCTTTTCTTTTCTTTTCTTTTCTTTTCTTTTCTTTTCTTTTCTTTTCTTTTCTTTTCTTTTCTTTTCTTTTCTTTTCTTTTCTTTTCTTTTCTTTTCTTTTCTTTTCTTTTCTTTTCTTTTCTTTTCTTTTCTTTTCTTTTCTTTTCTTTTCTTTTCTTTTTTCTCTTTCATATTTAGTTGTGTAAAAACCCCCAGGATTAGAACTGAGTACACTGTTAGAAATTTATCTTGCTTTGTGACATTCAGACTGTACTGAAGTGCACAATATCAGATAGATAATTGTATTTCTTCCAACTGTAGTATAATATTTGAAAAACTGGGAAAAAAATGTTTGTTTGTATGTGCATATGCACAGGGAGAGAGAAAAGAAAAATCACCTTGGATACAAAATACTCTTCAAAACATTATTCTTTACAGAAACACGGGGACAGAACTGTTTTTAAATAACAACATGAGCTCAGGTATATATGTAGATACATATAGTGAATAAATAAATATGCCTTATTTTAACCTCTAATAAATTAACGTCTGTGGTGATTATCTCCAGCTAGGAATTCTTTTGTATTACTTTGACAGGGTTTTATTTAGGGAGGTTACAGTAGCAAATAATTTATTTTAATTGGTAAAAAAAAAAAACACCAAAAAATCCATCTAACAATTGGTTTTATCTTCTCTTGCCAGCCTAACTCTCTCCTCAACAGGAAAGTCATACTTCTTGTTTGTGTGTGTGCTCTTTAATTTTTAATGCTTACAAAATAACTCCTATCAACTAGTATCTGAACTATAACTTCCTCTCCAACCCAGCCATATAAACAGAACACAGGCTCTTTGATAAGCTGGAATTATCACTGCAAACGCTTGAGTATCTTCTTATTAGAATATACAGGAGAACATAAGATACAATTTTATTTTAGATAAATGTTGTAAAGCAAAGAACATAGAGGTCATCATGGCTCAGTGTAAACAGCTTTCATTTACATATTTTGAACATCCTATCATTCAAAAAAGAATGTCTTTATGCTCAATTTCTTTAGGTATTGAACTCAGAAAATAAAATCTGTCTGTCCTGAAAAGCCTGCCCCAGTGATGCTGCTTAATCATGAATCCATGTTTAAGGCAAACTACAGTCAGAATTTCAAGGATCACCCAAAAGTCTTTGGAAAGATTTTTTTTTGTCCTCAAGTATGGAAAGATTTTTTTTTCCAGAATTATGGAAAGATTCTGTTCATTGTTTCTATAGATGACAGAATCAAAATGCACACTTCAGGACCAAGAACAGATGGCAGGTTTACATGTAAGGCAGGAGAAGGCTGTAACTAACAAAGTGGTTTAGCAAGACTTTAAGCCATATGCTGCAGAATGCTAAAGCTTTATCCATGCAGAAATGCAGAACTGCTGAGGAAGACACTCTGTAGAGACTTTCAGGTAATAATGAGTTGGAGAATTCCTCTTTGCCCTCCAAATTCACCCTCTTGCTTCATTATCAAAGGAAGAAAAAAAAAATCATTTGTTCCTCTATTTACTCTTCTGTATCACACTTTATCTCCATTTAAAAGTCTGAACAGACTTACAGACTTTGATAACAAAACACAAGGCATTCGTATGAAAGTGTAACAGCTCATTATCTGTGCCTTCATGAGGTATCTTTCTACTGGTCCAGATGGAGCTCATGGCTAAATATAAACAACCTCAGAGTATTAATTAATAAAGTACAAAGCATGCCTTTTAAAAGGGCACGTCATGTACATCAGATCCAGCTTTCTTTACAATTTAAAATGTTGTCTGGTTGAGTATATATAATGCAATACAATGTCATTTGACATAGATCTGACCACAGCTACTTAAAACTCAGTTAATTACTTACATGATGTCAACTTCCTTAATAACAAATAAAGGGAGAAATAAACAATGTCCAATAACAATAAAACTTTAACTTGACCTTCCTCCCCTCCCTCCCATCAGGGAAATCTACCCTTTCTCCAGCTTCATCTAGACAAACTATTTGCTTCCCTGTACTTTCTGCCTTCGGGCTCTGACTACTCCAGAACTGACTGATACAAAGAGTGAGGAGAGCTGCTTAGAGTGTAGCAGAACAAAGTCTTACAGAGATGGGGCTCATAATTACCTCATTCTGAAGAAAACATTCTCAAGAAAAATTACTGACTAGAATCAAGCCATGAGGACACAATTACATGCTTCATGTTCTGTCTTGTATATTAGGGGGTCAATTGTGCTTCTTCTACGCCCAAATTTCCACAGCAAGTACCAACTATAGGAGCAAATTACTCAGCTATTAACTTCCCACAGCAAAACCTAATTTCCACTTATCCACAGATTGGCAGAAAAAAAATATAATTGTGTATGAAAACTGAGAAACTTGAAACTTCGCATGACTTCTGTTACTGAGGTAACACCTCTGTGATGGAGAAAAGCTTTTACAAAGTTCCCAGAAAGGAAGAGACTGTAATGTTTATCTGCAAATGCAAGATGTGACTCCTGGAAATATTCATTTGGACATTGGATTCTGTGATGTTGCACAGCTCTTGGCTGGATTTAATTCTAGTGTGCTTGATCCTCTATGACTACATGCACCAGATCTCACTAAACAGGCAGGTGAAGCTGCATGACAAAATGGGCTGAGCAGCTGAGTTGCTGAAAACAGGGGATATGTACTGTCAGCATGGTGGAGAAATTTGAACCTGGTCTCTTATTATGTCATTTAACTCTCTTGGTAGTGAGATTAAACAGATTTTCTTTAGTATGACTATATGGATCTTTTACCTTATCTATGAATTGTTTACCTGACCTGAATGAGGGAATCCTGCTGCAGCAGGGGGGTTGGACTAGATGATCTTTCCAGGTCCCTTCCAACTCCTAATATTCTGTGATTGTGTGATATTTTAATGCTTTTTCCAAAATTTCTGTTGTAAAGTGATCTTAGGATCTTATCTTGCAGTTTGCAGCTGCTGGAAACCATTTTGATACTTAAAACTGGAATTGAAAATACGAAACATCTCTTTTGAGCTCTCATTTCTTCACTGCTCATATGCAGACCACAAGTGTTATATATGTGAGAATAATGAATGACAGCCAAGTTAGTGCATTATTCGTGCTTCTTTCCTTCACCCTGTATATTCAGCTTTCTGTAAGGTATTTCCTGAAAGGAGTATATATCTATTACTTAATATTTAATCACAGTGTCCCTATTTACTGCATCAATATATTGGACAAGCAGAAAGACTTATTGACTAGAAGGTAAAATTGGAAGAAGGTGAATAAAAATACATTCAGGAACAGAGTGGATTACCATAAATAAGCAGAATACAAGATGGCTGGTGCAAGGGTAGGAGAAAAATAGAAAGAAAGAAGGGCAAGAGCAGAACTGGGAAAAAATGCAAATAATAGAGTACAGATAAGGTGGTAGAGTCATTGAAAGTAAAAAGGACAGGACAAGCTGATGGAGAAAATGTCCTACCTATTCTGTGTGGACCTGAAGCCAAGAGTCCTAGTTCAATCTTAGATACCCAGTAACTAGTCAGAGAATTTGCTTGCATAACTCTTTAGACATTAGAATGTGTATTGAGACTCCAAAACCAATGAGTATTTCTGGGATTAATATTAATATACTTGAACTTACACTTTAAGTATGTACAAAATATTTTGTTCTTGTGCCAGTGGTAGATGTCTGTGCCATGGTGCTAGAGATGCTCTCTTTTCCAGTGATCGAACCTGTCCTACTTGGCTTCCCCTCAGTCCCCTCTTTGCATTAAAAATAACGTTTAAAATGCAGTAACATACTATGTTTACAAGTTGAGAACGAAAAAGACTAGGGAATTACTAACAACCCTCATTTAGGTGGGATTTAGGTATCTCTGACATTAGATATTTAGAACAGAAGTGTCTACCTGTAAGCCAAATCTATAAGCATCTACTATGTCCAGTGGAGGTCTAGTCAATACAATTGATGGAATCAAGAGACATATAGAGTCTAGAAATCACATGGGGGTGTCTACTTTAGGGTAAACTGAACAGTTCTCCAGACTCCAGTGAAGTATTCACTAGTTCTTCAGTGGAAAAAAAAGGTTGTGTTGTTATCCATGTCACATACAAATATCTAAATATAAGTCAGCTAAATCCTACACCACATAGTAGATTGCGTATTATTTTTGGTAGGTTATCATCTACCTTAGAAGAAACAATCCTCCTAAGGGTATTTATCAGTGATGGATGCTGAAGAAGGCTTAGTAGGGCAGTAACTATTTTAAAACTTGGAACAAAAAGCTACTCTGAACACTATGTATAGAGATACTGAGACAGAAATTTTTATCTGTGTTCCCTAGCCTCAATGCTTTAAAAAATCTACTGTGGTTAATTTAGCGTGGAAGGCTAGCATCTCACCTCCAACTTAAATCTACCAACCCAGTCATATCAAGGCTTCAGAGAAATAAACAATTTCCAAATTGACTGCTGCAAACCTTAGGCTTAAAAAAAACCTCCATGACACTTATTATGGAGGTTGAGATTAAGGCAAATTTTCCATGACACCTCCACTGGTTATTATCACAGTTCTAAATCTTGCATCTGTTGAGACCTAACTCATGATATGTAAACACCTGACACTGAAATTATTTGCTTTAAAAATAGCAGTTTTGACATAGAATATGAAAAAAGGCTTTTTCAGAAATAAAATCCTTGATAATTATAACCTATCACAAGTTGAACATTTTGTGAAGTTTCTAAAATTCACTTTGTTTGCAAAAAATAATGAGACAGAACACCAAAAGATGAAGTTTTATATTTAAGTCTTCCTAAGCCACTGAATCAATAGTGCTAAAAATGCTTATAATAAAATTTCTAGTTACAAGACAATCTAAAGATCTGGAAATATTTGTGTAAAGTTTACTGGTCAAATATATGGCATTATACATATATTTAAACAATTTTTTCCATATTTATGGAGGGGGTTTTTTTGTTTCTTTTTCTTATAGTAGCTGCAGACTTTTTTTGGAAGTTGCTGTTTGTTTTGTTGTTTTTTTCTTGTTGTTCTTGTCTTATCATTGCAATTGGTTCAATAAATATTACTGTGTGAAAAGAAAGATGTTGAATTTATATTTTGCACTTGATTATTTTAAAATAATTGTAATGATAGGTGAGGTTTTTCCCTACAGTTTCTACCAGGGAATTTTGTAATTTATTGAATCTAACACACTGCAGAAATAGGAGGTCTATACATCGCATATTCCTTATGGGGTGATTTAAAAGGTGCAATTAAAAGATTCTTCTTGCAGGAGCACCATGGTACAAGTAAAAATGACAACAGGGTATCACAGCATGGATTAATAAAGTTGTTCCCATTAAAAAAAAATTGCATTTAGTTGAGTTCTGAGTGAATGCTTCATCTGGCTTGACATTATTGTTCTAATCATTGGCTATTGTACACAGTCTCATTAATTTCCCATTTGTAGATCTGGAGCACAAACCAGTGAATTCTTTATCAAACAGCCTAAATTTCTTAACTTACATACATGAAAATTATGTCTGAATTTTAGGGTATATTTCAGTAGATGACTGAAGAGGCTGTTTGCTTGTTTCCTTCTATCTTTCAGATTTGAGGTACCAAGTCCATTATCAAAAGCAAATATAGATGAAATTTGTCTGGATATGTGGCTCCATGTAGATTCAATAAAAATTAAAAGGGAATTTTACAGTATTATTTGCTTTCATTGAAGATTTCCACTTCAGAATAGGTTAAATACTTCTTTAGAAATATCTCCTCTAACTGTAAAAGGAGCCTACAGTGGTTAGATCAGTTTTGGTCACCTAACATTTAGATATGTCATTTCAACGGATTTACCACACTGTTCATTATTTCTTGACTGAAAGCTGAGACTGACTATCACACATTCTCTTTTATTAACATACTTGTTCTCTCCCATTCATATAAAGAAAATGGTGAAAGTTATTCTTTTGAATAGTTTCTGTAAACTATTAACCTGTGTCCATTACATGAAATGTATTGTTAATCCTACTTTCAAAGTTCATATCCTCCATCCACTGGTAAATGCAGAGTCCTTTACACATATTTTTTTAATATATTGTAGGTGGAAGTGCCATAATGGATAGCTAGGTATAAATACTGTAGACTGGTAGAGGATACAGTACTGTATTCTGGTTATTGTTCACCAGAACGCAATCTGCAGGGATTACTCTCTTAGTGGTTTTGGAATTCATTGAGCCCAAAGCTCAATTTTTGCCATCACATTGCTGGAAGAAAGTTCAAAAGGAAGTTGAGCACTCATGGTAATACATGTATTTATTTGCTTGAATTATTATGTCTTAAATGTGTTTAAAATACAGACAATAGAAACTGTGCATATACATAGCAAAATCTGGTAAATAAAACAAAAGCTCCACCAAGAGTATAACTGCAGCAGTATAAAAATTCAAAAGGGCCTCATAACAACATCAAATTGACAAAGGTTCATTAGTGGTTAGACTTACACTAATAAGTCACAGAACAACTGATAAGCATATAGATAAAGAGAAGACGGCTGCAAATTGTGACAAACATTGTAGTTCAGTGTGAAAGCTCTCTTTGAAATAAATGAGATAGCAAATAGTATGTAGAATAATGAATATACACAACACTAAATGAAAATTGAGAATGAAATTCAGGCACAGAATGGCCTGAAAATCTTCCTATTATGTACACTATACTCATAAATCAAATACAGTCATGGAGCACCAAAATACCATAGATGGTAATTTGCTTGCAGAACGACATCTGCATATACGGTGGAATGTGATATGTCACACCAGAAGAAATTACCTCTATGATGAATGCAAAGGTAAACTTGAAGTATTATCTAATCAGGATTCACCACTGTTGTTAATAAATGAAATGCAAATATCTCCCAAAAGGGCAGAAGAAACTAAATAAAATAGAGAGCATGACAGAAAACATTTTGACTATCTTCTTAGGTCTCTTTTACAAGATTTTAGCAAAGCACTTTTTCTAATCATTCAACTCAAGGGAACATATATATAATCTGTGGTCTTATTGTCCTGCCCAGAAAACAGAAGGGGTCATCATTATATTTCAATTACTTTTACCACAGGGAAAGAAATCCCTCCAAACTTATAGAATATTTTTAGTCTCTGGAAGTTTATTTAAAAAGTCTGCAAATAATTGTGAAAGTAATTAGTTGGTTAGTGCCTTAGATTGCTTGCCACAAGGAAAGTCTGTAAATGGATCATCTAGGGGGGGCAAAAAACCATACTATGATATATGACAGGAAGTAAAACAATATTGTCCATTAAGGTATAAATGTAATCTGCAGTACTGTTTCCTTCAGTGTTAGAAAGGATCAGCCAAAACACACACATGGATTGCAAGAGCTAGTCTAGTAAATGTGTGACAACAACCTGGAAGCAGGTATTGTAATCTGTTCCAACACAAATATGTAACACAGTATGTTCCAAGGAGCATAAAGAAAAATATCTGTCAGGTAATAATGAAAGTTTCTGGGAAGAAAAAAAGAAGAAATACTCAAAGGAAAAAGATATTACTGTAGTGAACCTTCTACATTAAAAGAAAGATGTCTTTCTGGCAGCTCAGAAAAACAATACATAAAAGCAAGCAGTACAACAAAACAAACTAAACTGGTCCCCTGTAGTGACAACATGGAAAATAAAAGATATTCCTTACAGAAATGTTGTGGTAGCTTTATTGATCTCTTCAGATCTCTTCATACTTTTCAAAGAACTCTAGCAGAACTTATATTAGGTAAAAATCTCTGCACTTACACAGATACAAAAGAGATATAAGCCCTTAATCGGCTCTTCTTCCTCCAATAATGTATTTGTGAAAATGTAAGCTAACTTATACAATTTCTGACAGTCAGTAAAAATATACATAGTGCCATGACTCTTCCTGAGTATTCACTTAACTTTAAACTGCTCTACACTACTAAAAAAATGAAAATAAGTAGACTGTACCTCAAATTTTCAGACATTTTATTTTACTAAAGGTATGACTTTCAACTGCAGTCTATAGGAAATATAAAATAAAACCACAATAAGTAAGATTTTCACTTCAATTTGTGCATGAGCTACCTGCTTACCTGTATTAGCTGTGATCTAATGGTGACGGAACTCATAGCTGAGTACAAGCTGATACACTAGCTGGAAAAGGAACCAAGCTGTGTCTCTGGTTAGTTCAGAGTATAAACTTGAGATACTGAAAGTGACTCTGAGGAGCTGTTAATCTAACATGAGGACATTGGTACTGAGAATCACTAGATGTAGCCTTCTAAAGTATATGGCAAGTACATGAACCACACATTGTGTATGTTATTATTGAAATGATAAAATATAGTTGATAGTTGCAGATATGTCTATCTATCTAGGGAAAAGTCTGAAAAAAGCTGACAGTTGTGGCATCTGTTTTCATTTTCACCTGGTCTCATCATTTTCCCTGATGAAGAAAAGATGCTTTGGCTGAGACTGAACAACTATGTCTTTCAAATAACTTCTGTCAAGAGGCAGCATGTGAAAAAGGAGTCTTATCAGTATTTGTCCTTCATTTGAGGAGCAAGGAGGCATTTGTTCTTCACTATTATTTTATCAGGTATCTAGTAGGAATGACCTACACCAGACAAGCTAGGTGGGATTTATTTCAAAGAAACACCTGAATGCTTCACCTCAGGTCCTGTGAAAATATAATAGGAATTGTATAAAATAAATAGAATACAATTGATCTGTTTTAGCCAGCTACTTTATGATGACATGCTAGAGCAGCCTGTTTCTCTGCACTGAGATGACAGACTAACTCAGATATAGACTTCCACTATTTAGATCTGTCATTAAGCAAATATAAATAACCCTTGAGATGCACCTTTTCAAAAGAGTTGCAGATTTATTCTCTATCAAGCACAATGTTCACCTATTGTTCTGTGTTGTATGAAAAAAAAGGAGTAGCTCAAATCTCCTTTTTCTCTTTTCGTAATCACATCATTTAGAACAAATTGGACACAGTTCAGGTTAATGGAATACAGCAATCTACAGTCCTAGGTATTCTGAAACACCCTATAACTACTGTTATATGACATTGTGTACATTTTGTAGCCAGAAAATGTGTATACTAAAGAAAAAGAGAGGTTCTGAACATCCACTTTCCTACAAACCTGCTGAAAAAATGTAGCTCTTGATAACTCAGCAAAGGGTTAGACTGTAGTATGTAAGAGACATGCTATGTCACAAAAATTGGAAGTAATAAGTGCTGCAAAGTTATTGCATTTAATTTGCAAACAATACATTGCAATGATTTTGAAACTTTTTAGTCAAAGCTGGGTCTGGGTACCCTGCTGCTTTAGGCAATCTTAAGCCTCCCACATTTTCAGCTGTCTCATTTAATTTTATATTTTGACTCTTCTTCTGAAAAGTTTTCCAACCAATTAAAACTTATGTGTGCTCTTTGAAGTTTTTTCCTTCCTTTTTTCTTTTTATTCTTTCACTTTTTTTTCTGACAATAGGGTCTTCTGCTAAATCCTTTCTTCTTCCCTATTTTCCTTGTAAGTTGTTTTCGAAGACTGTAATTTTTCATCTTTCTTTATCTTTGTCCCACTTTCTGTTTAGCAACATCTCTTTTGCATTTAGCAGCTTGGCATCCTACAATTTCTTTGCTTTGATAATTCAGTGGTTTGTGATGTGCTTCGTCCATATATCTTAACAGCTCAGTGGTTCTTTTGCTTTTTTACTGGTCCTTCCACTTCCATTCATGACTCTCTTTAAAAATCCTTTTTCCTTAACTCAGCATCTGCATACGGTGACACAGTCACTCAGNTAAAGATTTCTTATGTAGGCACACAGTGCAAGCTGAATTTAATAGAATTATTTCTTGGGTGGTGAGGCTTTTGGTTTTGGTTTTGTCCATGTGTGGTTTTTTTCTTATTTCCTTTTTTTTTTTTTCTCCTAATGTGACAAGAGAGGTAAGACTTGCCTCTGCTTAAAGAACAGGAGACTGAGTTTTCTTTCAGAGATGGATAAAGTGCTTTTAGCATTTCCTCAGAATAGTTTTTGATAAAAACTTTTGATATTTTATTCTGCAAACATAAATACTGCCTCGAGTTCCAACATTGTGTCCTGTTGGCTTCTTATTTCTCTTCTCAGTGTCCACATTCTTCAAATTCATGAGAGGCAGGCTCCTATCTCTTTACTCTTTTGGACAGTGACAGGACTAGAGGAAATGGTATGAGAAGTTGAGTCAGGGGAGGTTCAAGTTAGATATCGGAAAAAGATTTTCCCATAGAGGGTGATCAGGCTCTGGAAAAGCCTCCCCAGGGAAGTGATCACAGCAGCAAACCTGACTGAGTTCAAGAAGCATCTAGACAATGCTCTCAGGCACATGCTGTGATTAATGGGGTGTCCTGCACAGGACCAGGAGTTGGACTCATCAATCCTTGTGGGTCCCTTCTAGCTCAGAATACGTTGTGATTCTGTGATTACATATTAAGTAGCAGATTAAGAAATCCCACCTATCATAACCAGCTTCCTTGTGTGATTCTTCAGATGGAATTCCAGGGCAGACACAACATCTTGCCTGATCTTATTGTTATGCAGCTGCCTGCTATCTGCCTTCTAGTCCTGCTCTTCTCTTCATAGTCCCCTTCTCTCTCTCTCACAAGTGTGCATGACAAATTCAGCTAAGCTCAAAACAGGCTAATTATCCACATAAATTCAGATTTGTTTGTTTGATAATTGAAGCACTCAATGACAATAACACTGGGAATGTCACAAGAAAACTCTGCAGTGTGTTGGCAAAAAGCACTTACAAATCAAACATAAATTCACTGAGTGTGTGGCTTAATATTCTCTGTTATTTTTAATCTAATTAATCTTACTGCTTTTGATTCAGCAAAATCAATTGTTCCAGGTTGTTTAGAAAGTTAATTGGAAAGTTCATGTACAATCTAAAGCTTACATGTCTGTTTCATCTTGGTGTCCAATGTAGTTACAAGTTTTGGCAATGTCCTTTGTGAGTGTTCTTCTCTTATGCCCTTTATATTTCTGAAGTATAAAAAGTAAAGAATGAATTACAATTATAAAACATTCTCCAACTCTGATTTCGCTTTGCATGTTAATGTGAGAATATTTTATACAGTATAAATTTTCAAATGTTCATTCATTCACTTTCAATTGCATTATGGTGGTAAGCATATTTCTGACAAACATCTGCTTAGACCTTATTTTCTCCTAATAGCCACATTTGAATTTAAAATAATGATAAAAGCAAGGAAGTTAAGATGAAAACTGTCAGACAGTTTAAGCTGTAATTCTATTGCATACTGTACGGGTTGCTACTGTGTTTGCTGATGCTGCAAGGAGACATTATACAATTATACAACGATATACAATAATGCAGAAGTAATACAAAATATGTGCATTTATTCCTGTATCAGCAGGGGTATAGCTAGTTATTATTTATCATTTTCCTTTAACAATTATATATACATGTACATAACAAATACATATAATTGTTTTTAAAACATCAAAATACCAGTATATATTGCATATAATACTGTATGTTTTGTTCCAGTCTGAATAAATTGATCAAGTTGTTTCAATCCGAACACTTTCAGATTCACTTTTTATATATTCATATAATTTTCATATTGTCTATCATTTACTTGGATCTTGTTTGATCTTAGGAGGATTTTCATTGTATATCTTTCAGCAGTTTATTTCCCCTAACTTTTCAAGATATAAATATTTTCTGGACAGTTTTCCATGACAGCACATAAAAATAGCTACATGTAGTGGAAATAATATGTGTGAGTAAACGTATCTAGAAATTAAGTTGTTTCAGTCTTTTAGAGGCTAAAAATTCTGCACAACTTGTCACCTGTGTCTGCACGATGTATTCTCATTAAAGCAACTCCCCGAACTTCATCCAGTTGAGGGTGACTGACCTGCATAATCAGTGTATATTTAATTCATCATGGGAGTCCATGCCATGAGATTAAAGTCCAAAGTTAGAAGGACAATGGGAAAAATTACCATTGCCATAAACACATGGCAAAACACACAAAAAGTTGTGTAAACAAGCATAATGGAATACAGAACTGACTCTCTTTATAAGATTCTGCCATTTAGAATGATTCTGCTGGTTGTTGAAGGTGTTGCCTTGAATAAAAAGCAGAGTATCAGTAAGGTGGGCTCACTGTTCCATTAGCACAAATTTCAGATGAATTCAGTACATGAAGAAGAAAGCATTTGTGATAATTCTTCACTTGTACCATATGTCCTGTCTGCCCTCTGCAAAACGTCAGCTTTGATATGTTTTATCTTGTCCTTTTCTTTCATTCTCAAGCCAGTGATTATCTCATCTAATGATTTTCAGCATGAGTCTTTATAAGAAAGAGACTCTTTGTCAGGTTCTCGGTGGAATAACTTCACATATTAACTCACCTTTACACTTCTACATCAATGGCTTGCTCTTCCCTGTTGTCACGTAATGAAACTGTCTAGTGTTCAGTAACTGCATAGACAAAAGTGTTATAAGGAAAGCCAGCAGCTACATTTTTTGCTGTGATCAGCGAAGATACTTGTGTGAGAGTAAAGGAGCTACTGTGCTAAGAATCTCTTTAAGAGAAATGTTTGAGTAAGGATAGTCTTGGTAATATACAGCTTCATGGTACAAGCTAGTTACAGACTGCACTTGGACTGAAAACACAGCAAGGAACCTGGACCAACAAGGACTGCAGAAACACAGCAAGAAGTCTGAACCAACAAGCACAGCACTGGTATTGCTGGTCTCCATTTACTGTGTGTTCAGATCTAGCTTCAGCTCAAGCTCTCAGGAGCTCATAGGTAACCACGACAGGCTTCTGCGCTGCAAGGCTGTTCTGCAGAGAGCTCCCACTCCCTAAATTGCCACTGTCACATTGTTGCTCCCTTTCTCTCTGAGAAGTATGATGCTTTGTGGCATTTGGACCAAGACCTTCCTGAATGTTTTCAATCATTGTGCTGCTTAGGCTTTGCTGGTTTGGTTTGTGCATATTGTAAAGCAAGCTCTTTCCTGAGAAAGCCTCTTTCCCTGTGCAGTGTTGTTTTTTGTTTTGCACTGGTCTCTCTCTGAAGTTCAAAAATTTGAACCCAGTCTACAATATAATTATATTATTAACTGATTTATCTGAAACAAGGATAAAACTGAATAATTTAAAAGTAGGTAAATAAAAATTAGGCATAAAATTGAGGTTGCTGATGCCATATTCCAATTTGTTTAAAATATAGTTAATAAAAGACACTTCATTCCTCACTGACATACAGACTAGAAAATGAGACTATGTCATTATTAGTAAATTAATCAACTATAACGAAATATAACTAGTATCCTAGATACTCAAACCTGGCCAACTGTAGCTGTTAAATTGTAAGAAGGGCTCCTGAGCTGGTTTTGTCCCGAGCCAGTCAGCACTCCCAAATAACGTCCTGTTACACCTTGACAGTCACTACAGACCATCAATTTTAATACATTGTTTATATATGTTACAGTGTTACAGTTGCAGAAAATGAGAGAGTTTGACATTATTGATTTGGACTGTTCTGTGTTTTTTAATTTTACTGCCAGAAGAAGACTGAGTCTGTTTAATAAGTTTCTTGAGATGCTTCTTTTTCTTTGACAAGTTTTACTACAACAGAGTTAAAGGAAAACAGTAAGACTGAGAATCTACTTCAGTGTGAAGAGTTAAAAGACTTGTGTTTCAGGCTGGCTGGAAAACCATGAAAATTTATTATAGGTCAGTGGAAAATAATAAAGCGGTTTCTCTAACTGACACAACAACCAGACATTTTTTGAACAATCTCAGTAGCAGACCCAAAGGCAAATGTAGAATCATTTCTAATTCATAATGAATAGAAATTAAATGGCCTGTCTGCTGATTTGCAGCCCTTTAGAATATGTTAACTGATGTTATTACTCTGTGGAAAAGCAGCTGTGGTTGCAACTTTCTGCAGCCTGATTCTGCACCCTCACAAAGCCATGTAAAAAAAAAAAACCTCAGAGAAACCAACAGCCAAGTACACATATTTTGTACTTTCTTGTAATATTTTGTCCATCATACTGTTATATTTCTGCAACTCAGCAAGAAAATACATCCCTTTCTTGGAGGGAAAAATGAAAATCTGTAAAGGATTGTTCAAGCGCTACAGACACTAAAAGAGAATTTTGCTTTAATTAATATGCTACTCTGAAGAACAAGGCAAAAAAAAAAAAAAAGAAAAAAAGAAAGAAGGTGTTAGCACTCTGTTCCAATTAGTTCTTTGGTGTCAAGGGCTGTAGAACAGCAATGGGCAGGGGGGACTTCCTGGCTTCACCTCTGACCTGACTTGTCATCTCTAATTTGAGGATCACTAGTCTGCCAATGAAACCTCAGCCTGCTCACCTTGTTCAGATATCAGAGGACAGCACCCTTGCAGCTGAGAGTACTTTCCCTGCCTTTGCTTGGCTGCCAGCTCACCTTTCGTTGCAAATCATCCCTGTTCTTGATGCTCCTGGACTATTAGCTCTGGCCCTCTTGAGTCCTGAGTGAGCATCATGGATCCTGACTCTCAAATCATGCTGGTCCCAGCACCTCTGAGCTGAGCACCATGGATTGGTTCCCACAACTACAAATCCTGTAGGAGGCTAAGGGCAGCCCATCAAAGTATCTTGCTATCCCATGGGCTTTGTAATACACCTTGTACTTGCAGTGATTTCTTCTATCACAACCATATTTCACAGAAATGACAGCTAAAACTACCCCTAGAGCTTTCAGTCAGATTAATTATATATTCAATTTATTTGATAAACCACAGAATGCTAAACAAATAGTAAACAAAAGAAACTGGACTATCACCAAGCTTTGTAAATCTGCACTGACAGAGTTGATTAAATGACATATATAACATATGTAAATCAAACACACATTTACTATTCTAGATGTGGAACACACCCACATGCCATAAAGAAACACTACCTTACAGAAAATTCACTGACCTTCCTGAAGAACTGACTCCTTCCTGACTGCATTTTGTAGTCCTTGAACACTGTGAGAAAGCCATCAGGCAACAAGGCACCACTGACTCATCCTGAATCATCTGCAGCTGTGGCCATTTATCCTTTCAGAGAAAGGCAAAAAACCAAATCACACCCCCACGGCCACTCAAAATCTCTATTTAAATAACTGTAAAGACTGTTTCCTGATTATTTCAGGTTAATAGCTTAAATCATTAGCATGGAATTTTATTAAAAGAGCCAATTTGCTGTATTTTGGTAAGCAATTTTCTCAAAAATGCATCTTGGAGTATGTAAAAGTCCACAGATTGCACTGTGAGGAAGGACCACTATTTCTGTAAATGCTGATAAATTAGTTAAACCCCCAGTTCAAATGAAAGCATGGAGAATGTTAAGTACATTGTCCAGTTTGACTTGAAATCTGTATAAAGTGTAAGTCAATCATACCACCTAGATGACCATTCCAGAATGTAATCAGCTTCATTCACAAAACTATAATCTTGTTTCCCCAATTGAAACTTCTAGGCCCTCAAGGTAAGAAGAATTCCTGTATGAATTTCTTCACTGTTTAGTTAATCATGCTTTCTCACAGTTTCTTCAGGAAATCTAATATGATTTTTGTTTAAACTTTTACAACAGCTATATTTTTGGTATGATATGTCTTCTGTCCTTTAAATGTCAACATGAATATAGGATACAATTTTTGTCTTGGTTTGGCTCCACAAGGCAGTCGTTATTTGTTTCCCTCAAATAGAATATGATCCAGCCTGTTCTGAAGTGGAGTGGTAGAAGACTTCCTGCAGCTGTGGATTGTTTGTCCAATAACTTTGTTTTCCTGAAAGTCATTTAATTTTGTTTATTCACAAAACCATTTTCCTTCTACCAGATCCCAAGATGAGTCTTGTGCTGTAGGGAGAAAACTATCCAAGGAGCTCCCAAATTTGTGTTCTGTTCCTGCTAACCCTCAAAAGTTAATAAACTATAATAGTTTATATTGATTTGCTGATTTCAATAAATCCATTACTCTTGTGAGAGTTACCAGAGTAGTTTTAAACAGGTAGTTAAAGGCATTCAAGTTTTGGAGCAAGTACAACTGTTAATGAAGCACATTTTCTTGTTTCCAGAAATTCAGGTTCTCTTCCCTTTTCCTTGTGTAATTTAGACATTCAAATTGTTGTTTTATTTCTTAATTATCAGAGACTTCAATATAAATATACTTAAATATTTAAAATATACTTTTAAATACTTTAAAAATCTGAAATATTCTGTATTTTATCAAATCAGCACAAAGTTTATAGCTGACAAATTCATTGCAAGTCACTTTGTTAACTGAAAACCTGGAATTCAAAACTGAAAGTCATAGGCCTGCAAATATGTGATGAAGCGGAAAATTACATAGGAGTGTAGCTCTAGAACTACCAGAAGTTTACTGCTGCTTCTAACAATAATTTAGTTTCAGTATGTTCCTGGAATATTTGAGAACTCCTGGTATTCGAGAAATGTTGCAAAGATTCTTTTTGAAGATACTGGTTTACAGAAGTGTTTAGTATACAAGTTCTTGGGATAAACTCAGTCTTGCTCCAGAACAGTTAGAATGTAAGATATTAAAATGAAGTAAAACTCATATCCAACAGAATTCTACAGATGGAAATTTAATCTTATAGAATATTCAAATAATTTAAATAACAAATTTGCAAACCTTATAGTGTTGTCATGGACAATATCTTCTTGCTGAATTGAGGTAATTTTTCCAAATAGATTTCATGCTATTAATTGTTCACCTCCTCAACTGAACTGCAGCTGTAAGCAGTAATAAATGAAAAAGCATTACTCTAGTCCATGAAAAAGTTTAAATTTGGTGGCTAAATTTATCTCTTGTGCATTTAAATAGCCAAATTCTTTAGGTAATCAAGATAATTTTCCAAACATTTTGAGAATCAGCCCTGTATGTCTCTTAGCTTTTCACCAATGCAAGAATAACACATAGAAATAGAGTTGCTGTAGCCAATCAGAGCACAGAGTAACTGAACAGCTATTAATGCATACCTGTATGGATTTTTCCTTAGCTATGTGTTTCTCTGCACACTGGTTGGTTGAGTTGAACTGATTTGCATAATCACCGTACTGTTATTTTTTAACAGTTCAAGCTGCTCAAGCTGTTTACCAGCAACAAAGATGCAGTCTCAGCTTGTCTTTCTCTCCAACTGATGTAGAAAACCTCTAAAATTTATAGGAGAGAATAGAATAAAATATTCCAAAAAATCAAAGAAAATGGAGCTATTAAGCAGTTGAAAGCAAAACTGTATTAAAGAAGTTGATTCAGTGGATTATTCCTATTTCCCAAAACATGCCTCTCCCCATCTTAATGTTTATCTTGTGCAAGCAGGTCAACAAAGTTCTTGTCCTCACAAGAATTGTAACATTTCTATCTACTTCTCCCTAGCCTCATTGGGAGAATCCCACTCTGTGCCTTCTGTTCTGTAACATATGTAGCTGTCTGAGGAATGAAGAGTCTGTCAGATGAATAGAAAATTGAGAGGGAAAAAAAAAAAAAAAAAAAAAAAGAAGGGGATAAGAAATAAAAATAGCAATGTGGGGAGAATTTAATAAAATGAAGGCTTGGGCAAACATAAAGTGTACAGCAAGAGTCAGACAGACCCTTCTATATTTTTAAACACAATTTAGAGTTGGTCCTTTTCCATTGTTTATCTTTAAATACAACTTTGTCCATATCAGTAACTTTTGACTGTTACCAACTTCATTACCATATTCAAGTATTTTATGTCATTTTTCTTGATGAAATTTACACAGAGATTAATCTATGATAATTTTGTGAAGTTTAAGTCTAGGATGGATCACTGGTTTCTTAGTGTTGTTTCTCTTCTACAGAATGAGTTTTCATTTCATTAAGGAAATCTGCATTTTCAAAATCTTTCAGCTATTAGTAAAGGTTTTGTGTCTTCAAGAGGCTAAACTACAACTTTCATTTGCTTATTTTGAGGTTTTATTTGGTCTCCCAAATTGCCTTTAAATGTAAATATTTACGGGTCTTGCAGAGTGCACAGAATAGAGAGAAACAAAGAATGGGGAAAATTGATTAGTTGCTTTTTGCAAACACAGAGAGGAGGTGTCTAAAATTACAATGTCAGTGTTCCTTGATTCAAAACAACTAATAGATGAGAAGGCACTTCAGGGTGAAGAATGAAATCAGAGTGTGAGGTTGGGCTGAGATTTATTTGTGTAACTTATCACAAATGCAGTTCACTGTGGAAGAGAATGCAAATAAGTTCTTCCTGATTTAGCTTCTTACTGACATTATAGAAACTCAAATTAAATTGCTTCATCACTGCTGCTCTAAGCCTTCTACTCTAGAGGACTTAAATTTACCTTCTAAATTCAATAGGGTTTAGACACTGATTATCTGGGCTTCTGGTCTATAGTTCCTCATTTCTTCTTTGAGTATTTATGGCACTGAAGCCTAAATAAACATTTAACAATAACTGAATATATTACTTCCACTACACCTTCTGTAACTAGCTATTATCTCTTGCAATTCACTCATGTATGTTGGTAATCATTGTTTTTTATAAAAATTTAGAAAATTGCCTCAGATTTTCTCAGACTGTGAGACTTTTTCTATATTCTTTATTATTCTTCATAAATATAGCAGTACAATCCTTTAGTGAATATTTCCCTAAATTATTCAGACATACAATTTAATCTTTGAAGATGATTGTCAGTCTTGTCCAGACGTAGTGTTTAATTTTTTGAAGATGTTGGTCTTGTTTTTTTCCTCATAAGAGAAGTTATTGATTCTTTTATTTAGAAATAAAAATACTACCAAGTTTGTAAGACTGTAAGACTAGGGTGCTGCTACACTCTTAGGTCAAAAACCAACACATCAGAGTGTTATCACAGAATCACAGAATCACACAGAATCATTACGGTTGGAAAGGACCCTCAAGATCATCTAGTCCAACCGATAGCCCTACACTACTCTTACCCCTAAATCATCCCCTGAAGAAACACATCTATCCTCTTCTTAAAAACCTCCAGGGATGGTGACTCCACCACCTCCCTGGGCAGCCTATTCCAATATCTAACCACTCTTTCAGTAAAGAAATTCTTCCTAATATCTAATCTAAACCTACCCTGGCTCAGCTTAAGCCCATTCCCTCTAGTCCTGTCACCAGTCACAAAGGAGAAGAGGCCAACACCCACCTCCCTAGAATGACCGTTCAAGTAGCTGAAGAGAGCAATAAGGTCTCCCCTCAGCCTCCTCTTCTCCAGGCTAAACAGCCCCAGCTTCCTGAGCCTCTCCTCATAAGGCCTGTTTTCCAGACCCCTGACTAGCTTAGTTGCCCTTCTCTGCACCCTCTGTTGCAGCTTTTCTTGTGATCTCCTGGTAGGAATGGATTTCCTGCTTAGTTACTCTTCATTCTTTCCACAGTATATTCTGACTACTGTATTTATGAATTAATTTATTCTTTTGATCTACACAGTAATAGTTTGAGGGTTAGTTTGGAGGAAAGTTTCAACAATATTTTCAGATGCAGTAGGGAATAACTCTTACTTTCTTATTATTCTTAGCTTTATCAATTACTTAATTAACTTCTTTGTCCTGCAATATAGCCTTAATCCTTTCCATCATCTGTCTATTCAACAAACTAAGCATAACACGTCATAACTAAAATCTCCAGTGAATTATTCCATTACTCAGAAAATCTTACATGAAAAATTATTTGCAGTTTGTTTGTATAGTAACCTTCTGCACTACATATTACAGTTCAACATCAGCCACATGCTGATGTACCCTGCACGATCAGTATTTAGTATTATAAAGTAATAACATGCATAAGACAATATTTAAAAACCTGTAGTTTGTACACAGGAAGTATTGAACTACCCAAGATGATAGCTAAATATCCTTATTCCTATTTTGATTCTTGGAGTTCTTCCTTTAATTCACTGTGAACTACTTCCCTAACATCTACTGTTCCATGTATTATTGCTAAATGTTTCCATTGTAACAACTAATAAACTCTTTGTAAGTTTGTATTACACACTGTAGCTCAAATTTATTTCTCTTAACATCTCATGTGGGGCTTGGTTCCACTTCCAAAACATAAAAGATTGGCTGCTTTAGCTCTTAAAGGAAAAAAAACCTCTCCCTTGGCTCTCTCAGATGTACTGCAAATGGTGTTAGCTCTAGTCTGTATCATGGTGATAGCGATAAGTTTATTCTGAGGCAGACACATCTGGTTAGTTGTTTATCTCTTCCATTTCCACTAATTTTACTGACTCATGACATGATCCCTTTGCAGAAGCAAAAAAAAAAAATATCCTCTAACATTTCTTGATTATGACATTGAGTTGTATCCTTTTTGATTTGTTTTAATCCATAGGGAGTTCTGTGTGAATACAGGAATTTTTTTTTTTCCTAGTGAGGGTGCAAGAGTACTGGAACAGACTGCCCAGAGATGTTGTGGAGTCTCCTTCTCTGGAGATATTCAAAACCTGTCTGGGTATGGTTCTGTGTGACCTGGTCTAGGGAATCCTGCTGTGGCAGGAGGATTGGACTAGATGATCTTTCCAGGTCCCTTCCAACTCCTAACATTCTGGGCTTCTGTGATTATGATCTTCTACCAAAGGATTTTAGTTATATTTTATTAAGTGATTGGGTTGAATAAGGTAATTTTTCTTATCTGCTTCATTTCTTCACACATGTTTTCTTGTTATGCTTTGTTTTAATGGGAAATGTTTGCATCTAAATTGTAGGATAGACATATTATCTGGCAAGTGGAGTATGTTCATTGATATCATTCGGAGCAGCTGATTCTTTGACAGAGGCTACAGCATGATCCCATCCTGAGAGCAGGTGCACGCTCTCTTCCTGCCTTTGTTTAATGGCATCCATGAAGCAGGTGAAAGAAGAGAGCCTGCCTTTGCTCTCATGATGCTCTGCAGTCAGGACACAGACAAAAGAGGTGACCAGGTCCAGAAGGTGAAAAGTGTTCCTAGAGCCTTTCACTTCAGACATTGTTAATTAACCTTTCTTCCCTTGTCATTAGAAGAATCATCCATTCACCTACTTTCTATATTCAATTTGATTTTGCTCCATTCTATAGGAGATAAGAATAGCTAAAGCAGTAACTTCCATCTAGAGGGCACTAGAAGTAGTAACCAGTCGTGTTTTTTTAAGATTTTTTTACTGTGACAAATGTTATTTGGAATCTAATAGCTGCAGGAGCAGTTATCCCAGAAAGCTATTCTTCAACTTCATGGAAAATTCTGACTCCCACTGAATAATTTCAGAGGATTCACATAGGTACTGCTATTGTCACTAGATTAAATCATCTCATTATCTAAGACCTGTGACTTAGATACCTATAATAACAGGTTGAACCTATTGTATCACTTCAGGACTCATTCTAATGAAACCTCTACCTAAAGCAGTCTGTGTGGAAGGGTGAAGTAATTTTTATTCTCATGGAAAACTTCCACTCAGATAAAAGAGGAAAGTAAAAAGATCTGTTTCTTAACAAAGTGGTCTTTTTAATGTGGAAGCCATAATGTGGCTAAACAAACTAGATCTCAGTTTTCTTGTGGTCGTTGATCTCCACATCCTCTAAAACATTTTAATAGCTAAAGGTAAAAAAACCATCCAGACCCAAAGCCCAGAAGTTTGATTACATAGACCAAACAAGGAAGTATTTGACCTCAAAAACAAAGAAAGAAAAAAACTTTCCAAATGTAAAAAAAATTATATTATTTCATTAACATAAACAAATAAAGAAAGGAGGGAGGGGTTGGTGAAAAAGAAAGGAAAACACTTAACCACTTCTTTCTCTGTTCTAGTATTTCACTAAGCTTTTCTAACGTCTCAATAATGGCCATGGAAAAATGAACATAAGCTGCAGGAAACATAAAAATAAAATATATTCCTTTCCAAAAAGCAGTGAAATCAAAATACCCACATTAAACATTATTCTTCATATTATTCAGGCTTTGCAAGCATATTGTTACAAAACTGGGTCACATTCCTTAAAAAGTATAACAATATTGCAACTAAGAAAAATGTCAAATATTATACCCAGAAAATACGCCATTTAAGATGAAAGAAACTAGGACAATTATGCTTAATTTATACTTCTGACTAAAATGGTTAGAAACAACACAAGACAGGAATTACTTACTAGTTGTCATATGATTCTTCAGTACTTATGTGTATTTCAGGTGAGTATAGAATCTTGACTTTCAATGTCTCTAAAAGTTAATATTTATAATCCAGAAAGCAAAATAACTTTTTTCACCATAAAAATCTCGCTGGCTGCTTTACATATTGAAGTGCTTATTTTCTTATCTGTCAGAAATAAGACTAAAATATCTTTTCAATAAACTATCAATCTGCTTTCCTAGCCACAGTATTTTGTTTTTATTTGACAACAGTATTTATAACCATCTTGGGGCTGTTCTTAAGAAACCAACTTTGTTTGGTGAATGACACTATGGAATCATAGAACTGTCAGAGCTGAAAGGACCTTTAGTTCCAATCCCCCTGCCTGGCAGGGAAACCATCCACTAGATAAGGTTGCCCAGGACCCCATCAAGCCTTGTCTTAAAAGCTTCCAGGGATGGGGCTTCCACAACCTCTCTGGGCAACCTGTTCCACTGCCTAACCATCCTCACAGTGAAGAACTATTTCCTAATGTCTAATCCAAATCTACCCTCCTCTAGCTTACACCCTTTTCCCCTGGTTCTACCACTATCTGACCTCCTAAAAAGTCCTTCACTATCTTTCTTGTAGGCCCCCTTCAGATACTGGAAGGCCAACCATCATCATCATCATTTCAACATGATTCAGTCTTGTCTCATCTTAAGTAGACAAGACTGTACACTATGTTAATAATGCTAGGCTAGATATGCTGTGTTATCTTATTTTTTGTTCTTTACTGTTGATATCCTTAACTGGGTTCTTAATATTTTATTATGGACAATAGGGTCACATTCATATATTCTGTGTCAAATGAGAGACAAGTAAATCTTACTAAGTAAAATTTCTAAAGACAATTTAAAATAAGTTCTTTGTTGTAATTCTATTAAAAGAAGTTTGTTACATTCTTTGTGCTATGGTAATAATGCAGTGGTAATTTTATTCTATAATCTATTTTAGTCAATTTCAACAATGATAAAATTATAATTAGTTATATTCATTCCTATTCTTATATTGACAAATATCATCACATTTAAGATTTTATCTGTTACTAAATAAAAGATGTAAGAAGATTATTTTTCACACTGTGAATTACTTATGAAGCATCTGGCCTTCTTTTCAGTCATTCTAACCATTTATTTCCAAGACAGTCTAGGTTCTAGCAGAGACTTGCCCTAACAAATATCTGTCTCTGTTGCAGACTGGGTTGCTTCAGTTTCTGTCCCTTTTTTACTTAACAGCTTAAACATACTCTGAGCATCTTCTTACAGTAGTTAACTTGTCATTTCTGTTCTCAGAGGAGTGGAACTTATAAAACCTCATTCATTAAAAATCAAATGTTACAAGGTAAAGCAAGAGAATGAAAAGGTGCCAGACAGAGTCAGCAACAATGGACTTCAGGAATTTATTCTTGCAGTATAGACCACACTGAAATATTACCAACATATAGTGTTTTCTTTTAGGAAAAAGTGTTGTGTTCCAAAGATAACAAATGTAGACTTAATGTCTGAAAGCTCTTTTTAAAATTAAAAATCAGCTACCTTAACACTTAAGTTCACAATTCTGTCATCTTTTAGTTGCTAGTTGCCCTTTAACTTGTACTTCCTCTACTAACTTAAATTGATGTAGCTTTACTACACATTTCCATTCATATTTTATAAACACAAAGCATAATTAAACATTCCACTCTGTATTTTGTTGTCATATGCTCTGTTCATTCACTTTCACTTCCAGTGATTTATGGTATTAGCCGAACACAAACATTCTCCACTTAAGATATGATAAAACAAGGTGTTGGATGAATACTGCATTTGAAAACCTTCTAGCCAATCAGTAACCAAAACAGTCAAAAAGCAAGCAAACATCTGCATCTGGCTATAAAAGTTTTTGAAACTAAAATTGAACCCTCAAAGATTTGAATATGATTAGAAGTTTGATATTGGACAATATTTGAAGTTTGTCAGGAAAATGATTCATAGAATCATAGAATGGCTGAGGTTGGAAGGGACCTTAACGATCATCTATTTCCAACCCCCCTGCCACGGGCAGGGATGCCACATGCACTAGACCAGGTCATCCAGGGCCACATCCAGCCTGGCCTTAAACATTGCCAGGGATGGGGCCTCCACAACCTCTCTGGGCAACCTGTTCCAGTGCCTCACCACCCTTTGGGTAAAGAACCCCCTTCTAATCTCCAGCCTAAACCTCTCCTTCTTCAGCTTGTAGCCATTCCCCCGTGTCCTGTTGCAATCAGACCAGGAAAAAGGTCTCTCTCCTTCTGCCTTATAATCCCCTTTCAGGTACTGAAAGGCCGCTATAAAGTCCCCTCTAAGCCTTCTCTTCTCCAGGCTGAACAACCCCAATTCCTTCAGCCTGTCCTCATAGGGGAGGTGCTCCAGTCCTTTGATCATCTTTGTGGCCCTCCTCTGGACCTGCTCCAAGAGGTCCACATCTTTTTTATGTTGAGGAGCCCAGAACTGTACACAGTACTCCAGATTTATATATGTATTCCAAAATACTTCTTTTAATAAACAGTAATATTAATAAAAATTAATTATACGCATTTAAAGTAGGTTATAATGAAGACAAACATATGAGCAAACTCCTGATTTCAAATACTGGAATGATGGAAGTAAATGTAGTTCCAACATAGTTACCCCTGTTAATATTATCTTATTAAAGCATGATTTCATAGTCTTCAAAATACTTTTTTATATATTATTTATTTTTTAGCAAACTAGACAGGGCTTCAGAGAAAGAACAAATACAACTACTATGCCCCTTTGAAGAGGGGAGTGTGGTGTGGAAAAAAGAAAAAGCTATAATGCTGAAATGTCTGGTGAGATATCTTCTGAAGGAAAGTTCAGGAAGACTTAGATAATTTTTGGTAGGTCTCTGTAGCTTTAAGATGAAAACTTTAAAATACATCTGATATAGCCTAGAAATTCCCAATTCTTTGCATACTTCCTCCATCCCTGCCTGAATCTTGTATGCCTACTGCAATATGCAAAGTCTTGCCTTGCTAGTGAAATAAGGACAATTAAGGTCTGAAATGGCACATCATTATTTTTGGCAGTATGCATATAATGCATAATTTTACAGAAATAATAGATTAGATAATGTTTAAAAATGTCTGGAAAGCAGTCCAATTCTGCTCAGTCTCTACTCACAGAGTTTCTGATTGGTTGAATGGCAATTGTTTGCCTAGCAGGTCATGTGGGAAGAAGTATATTTGCATATATAAAAAATATTTATATATCTTTATAAATTTACAAATACTAATCCTATGTTGGTAAAGTGAAATGTTTTAAACTAAGAGTCTTAGCAGAACTAACCCTATTCCCACCAATGTGACTTCTTTTACTCAAATAGAACAGATAAATTATAAAATATATATATATATCTGAAAGAAAAATATTTTCCCCACTGCACAAGTGACAAAACCAAGTACATTTTTATTCACAGTAAATAAAAGAATTGCTTGCTCAGGAGATTTAGCTGGGACCATTTAATGTGGCCTAACTTCTCTTAAGAGAGAGATGGTTTTGTTCCCTCTTTTTCATTTGTTTCCACCTAAGTGTAAGAAGGAAAGTAAGGTAAGAATCTGTACTTGGTGTATGTGAAGCACTCTAATTGCTTTAATGCACACTACAACCATTAGTGAAGTGTGAAAAGAAGTACTAGTTCTTTGGCATATAGCTTTCCTCATTCCATCAACGCTGTCTCCACACAATCCTCAACATCCACTGGTCAGATTATGTGACCAATACATCTGTTCTGGAACAAGCAGCAGTCACAAGTATTGAGGCCATGTTACTGAGAACACAGTTGCGATGGGCAGGGCACGTCTCAAGGATGAAGGACCACCGCCTCCCTAAGATCTTGCTTTATGGTGAACTTGCCACCAGCTGCCGCAAGAGAGGAGCTCCAATGAGAAGATACAAGGACTCCCTGAAACAACATCTCAGCCTTGGCCACATTGATCCTCATAGCTGGTCTACTCTGGCCTCCAAGAGGGAGGCCTGGAGACACACCATCTGTAATGCTGCAGATGCTTTTGAGAAAGCACGCAGAATCTCCCTTGAGGAGAAAAGACAGCGCAAAAAGAATCATGCCTTGCAGAACACGCCATCTAAGGAGTCTTTCTGCTGTGTCTTTTGCAACCGTACATGCCTATCTCGTATTGGCCTTTTTAGCCACCAACGCGTGTGCAACAAACGTGGGTAGAGCCCTTCCCAAATCTTCGTTCGCGAAGCCTAGCCATAATGATGATGACTGAATACTTTTAGGCAAGTTCTAGAACAGTGAAAGAAGTTAACTTCCATACTACTTCTGTGAAAATGTTTGGGAATATGCAAACAAGTATTTTAAAAACTGGATTCTGAAATTAGATTCTAAAGTCCTTATCCAAACAAATGTAAGTGAGGTGATAATTGTTTATCAGGTCAGTCCAAAGTCAGTGAAAACTGAAGGAAAACTGGAAAAAGTTCCTGGATAATTTGTGTGTCAGTTGATTACCTGTCATACATACATTGGAAGTGGAGCTCATCCTGCCAAACTTCAGTGAACTAATGTGTGTAAAGTTTCAGCAACTCATTTCTGTTTACAAGAGGTCTTAGTAGATGAGTCCTCCTTTGTATTCCTTGAGATAAAATAATTCCTCTACTTTGTTGTGTTTACAACTAACACTACCTTTATAAAAAAATCTCTGAAGGAGAGCAGAATAAATTCAGAGCTGTATTAACCTTCCTTTTCTGGTTGACCTACCTGTAGAAGCCCTTGTTATTGTTCTTAGCAACCCTTGCCAAGCTCAGCTCCAGCTGCACCTTGGCCTTCCTGACCTTGTCCCTGCATGTCCAGGCAATGCTCCTATCCCAGGATACCTGTCCCTGCATACACTGCTTGTGCACTTTCCTCACCCTTTACTTTGACCCACAGATCTTGACTAAGCCATGCTCCTCTCTTCACTCCCTTGCCTGATTTCTTACACTGAGGATCAAGAGATCTTTCATTCTGTGAAAAGCTCCCTTAAATGTCTGCTAGGTCTGTTCCACTCTTGCCCCTGAGGACCATTTTGCAGGGGTTTTTCCTTGAAGAGCTGGAATTTTTCTTTCCTAAAATTCAGGATCTTGACTATACTCCTTCTCTGTCCCATGTCCCTCTGGATTGTGAACTCCATAAATGCATGATCACTACAGCCCAGGATACCTCTGGTCTTGACATCACTTATTACTTCACATGTATTGTGATCATCAGGTCTAGTATCTCACCCCCTCTGGTAGGACTCTATTACTTGGCTTAAGAAGTTGTCATCAATGCACTCTAGGAGTCTTCTGGATTGCCTTCAGCTCTCCATACTATTTTCCAACAAAGGTCTAGGATATTGACGTCCCTGAGCAGGATGAGCTCCTCTGAATGTGAAGACTCCTGTAGCTGGAGAAATAAGGCTTCGACAATAGGCTCCCCTTGATCAGGCAGCCTGTAGTAGACATCAACTGCAAGGTTCCCTTTGTTGCCCAGTCTCTGATTCTTACCCATAAGATTTTGTCCTGCTCATGGTTGTTCTTCAGTGACAGGTTTTCACACTCTTGTCAATTTCTTGGCATAGAGGACAAAAAATCCACACCCCCTTCTTTGCCTGTTCCTTCTGAACAGCCTTTAGCCACTGGTAGTTACATTCAAGTCATGGGATTCATCCCACAAAGTTTCAGTAATGGAAAACAGGTCATAATTTTCTAGCAGGACTGCAGCTTCCAGCTTCTCTTGTTTGTTACCCATGCTGTATTTGCTGGCTGTAGAGGTGCTTCAGCTGAGCTGTTGACTGTGTGAACTTCTGAGAGGGAGGTCCTTTAATTCCTCTGAGAGGTTTCACTGTTGTTTCTCTAGTTGCTCCTACTACCTCATGAGCCCCCAGCTCATCCTTAAAAGACCTCATCTGTGCCACAGTGTCTCCAGTACACCTCAGAGCAACAAGTACTCATTTGCACCATGTCCCTCTAACCATGGCATGATATCCCACAGCTTGTCACAAGCAAGCTGGATATTATTCTCCTCCCTCCTCATCCATTTCTGATTTTCCCTTTTGATGGAAGTAAGAGATAAGGAGTTACTGTAGAATGTTGAATTAAATAGATTATTTGGAATATTTAAATTTCATCAGATATTGTTACTTTTTAAATTTAAAAGGGTATAATCTAGTGCATGTTTGTTTTTACATTCTCAGTACAATATCAGAATATCACTTCCATTGACAAAATAAAGTCATGAATAAATACTGCTTGTGTTGGACAGAGTGACAACTCAACCACTCTGCTTGACAGCCACCAATCAATCATTACAATGGAAATTTTTGTAAGAATCACATTAATGACTTGATAGTTTCATTTCGTGCTTTAACCTCAAGATTATTATCTTTCTCTTTTTTTCCCCCCCATTAACAGAGATATATTATGTATTGATTATTTTGAAGTGATTTAGAGTACGATGGACTCTTTGTGGTGTCTGGCTGATTCATGATTCATTCCTGCAACTGCTATTCACTTAGAGAAATGTTGATTCAGTGGTGACCTTGTCTTTAGCATGTATATTTTTGACTGGCTTATGCCTGAAACAAGCACAACCTTGGACTGTTTGAAAAGACATTATCTCTACGTATGAAAACCATCTTCTTGCCTTAGTACTTTGATTAAAAAATTACAGGGACTGTAAAATATTTGATTCATTTCTTCTTTCCCCATGAATAGAAAATTACTCTTACTGCATCTATTTTCCATTCCTTAATTATTTATGAATAAATAAAAGCCAACAGCTGAAAATAAACCTCTAAAATGGCAATAAACAGGTTCTTTAAAGTAGACGTATAGTCAAATTCTGGTTTTCAAATTCAGAACCAGAAGTTCATGGACTTATTGTGGGTAATAAACCAAGAGTGATATGTGAAAGAACTTTTCCCTCAGATGCATGGAAATCAATTCTTGTCCCCTATTAGTCTGGGCTTTACAACATCTGATTATGAATTGTGGATAGACTTATGGAGGCACAAAGGCCCAGATTCAGCCAGCACATATTCGTGCATTTAGTCTGAGATTCATTTGTCTTTTCTTTAAATATTTCCAATAGAGAATTGTATTTTCGTCTTCCTGGGTTCTCCTTATAGTGAAGAGAGGAAAATGGCCCAGGCAGCATTTCCTCAGGTACAGTTAAGTGCTATGTATGTGCCAATGATCTTTTCTAACAAGCAATGTTATATGGATAGCTGTTCCAGAAGGTAAAAGACTTTGACACAGTGTGTATGCACTATTTTGTACTAACTGACTTCAGTGCTGGAGATTAGACATGGGCATTTTTAATTTACAGCATATATTCAGTATGGTGGTGGTCTTGCTTGCTACAAGCAACAATTCTGAACAAGTTGTTCACATAGAAATCATATCTTACTTTCCATATTGTTTTCAGTCTAAATATTTATTTTCCCATAGCCACAATCTGTTAGCAAGCTAATGTTTTGAGACACATATTCTATGGTCACCATTAAGAAAATAAAAATGGCATTTTGGAGCTTCTTCTAAATCTCCAATATCCATCTGTATCCATTAATAAACAGAAGGAAAAAATACAAATCATAGAAACATTTTTTATTGGTATACATTTCATCTCTCCATCTCCTAGTGTTTTAGGGATTACTGCATTTACATAGTTTACATTCAAATTTATTGCATATTCACAAGAATACTTATGAAGCTTCCACAACCTTAACCTTAATCCATTCTAGCTCTCCTTTACTGTGGGGTCATTGTGGAGTTGACTTATAGATTCCATCTGCAGAATCATATAATTATAGAAGAGTTGGAAGGGACCTTAAAGATCATTTAGCTCCAAACCCCCTGTCATGATCTGGGATGTCTTTCACTAGATCAAGTTGCACAGAATCATTAGATCTTTATTTTAATACAGTGAGTGTACTAACACTATTCAACATTGATGCAGGGATCAAGACAAATTAGTCCAACAAAGCACACTTGAAAAATTGTGACTAGAAATGATGGACAATAAAACAGTGTCTGTGCTTTAGTGAATAAAAAGCAATGTCTGTGGTATGATATTTCAAATACATTTGTGATTCTGAAAACATCACAGGATAAGGCTTCTTCCTTATGACCCAGGCTGCATGCTAGGCTCTATTTTCTATTTATAGGTATCCTGAATTTCAATCATATTATCAGCTACCTGCTGAGTCTGGAAACATATCTAATTTCATGTTGAACCACCTGACTGCCTTTTCTCTCAAAAACACTTCCCCAGTCTTATTGTCACTGACCTAGCAAAGGTTAGCAATAAATCTTTTTCTCAGCAAGGGTGCTGATAGTTTAAGAGCTTCTCTAATAAGCAATGCTGTATTTCTGAGCTTATATCCAAAACAGCAGGAACTGTCATATCTTTCTGAGAAGTATTTAGATAAGGTTGTGGAAATGCAACAGGTTTGTGAAGAAATTCGCAGTTTGGGGGTTTTTTATACCTGTTCCTCATAGACTATTTATTTGTGCTTGTTCAGTCATGTTTTGCTGTTACTGATGAATAGTCCATTCATATTACCTAGTCATAGTGACTGCCTCACTGACTTTTCTTTAAGTAAACTTAAACTGAATACCTCTTATATGCAGGTTACTCTTACATGAAAGAATGAAAATAAAAACTTTTTCATTGCTAAATGTGATATGATTTGTTCCATTTACGAAGGAATCTACAAGTTATTATCTGAGATATGATGCAAAGTCCTTAAACTGAAAATCTAGGCTTCATTTTCCTAGACTCAGTTTAACTTTAATCTCAGCTGATTGTTTCCCCATATCTCTGAAACTGACTGCTTTAGACACAAGGACAAGAAGTCCATTTTGTTTCAATTTAAATCAGTTTTGCCTGCTAAGAATTGCTGCTTTTTGAGTCCACCAAATTAGTTAGAGCCTAAGAGTGGTTCTTTTCTTTGTCAGGAGACCATTCTTACTATTTCTAAATAGTGATCCTGATGAAGAGTCTTATGATAAAATAACAATGAAATTTCAAAACGTCATTAAAAAAAAAAAGGCTGTACTAATGCATTTTTAAAAATGCTGTGGGTTTTTGAAGTCTTGTAGACTCATGTGGGAGGGAAAATGCTCAAAGTGTATTGTATTTCAAAAAATGTCCTTTCTGGTTGTCAAATACCTCAGCCTCTAATTGCATAAAAAGGCCATTTATGGTCTCCCATTTGCCAATAGACAGAATGGCATCTCTCTAAACTCGTAATCAAAACAAAATAAACCCAAATATAAAGACTATAGCTTTTTCAGAGCATGACATGTCCACATAATGTTTCAAAGACATAAGACAAAAATATGACCAAAAAAAGGAAGATAAATGTGACAAAAATATAGAACTCTACTGCTTTCAGCTATGTAAAAGCAAATTTAGATTCCACTGAACCTCCCGTATTTTTCTTAGGAAAGATAGCTGAAGACTGATATAATTGTAAATGAAAAAAGGACATGATCTGACTTTGATTTTGTTTCTGTCACAGATCTCAGAATAATATATTAATTTACAGTGGACAAAATTGTAAAGACTCTTCTCAAAAGCATTGCTCCTGAAGCAAGTTAAGAGTAAAGATGGAAAGTTTGACTCTACCAAGCCTGGTATGGTCAAAAAGACCCATGTAAATTCAACATTATATTGGTTAAAGTTCATTAAATTAACAACCAAACACATAGACTAAGTTAATGTACTGAATTTACTGTTCACATGAGGATACTAATGAACATTATATTATACATATTCACAAGGCCAAATACTGGGTTCTGCACTTAGGTCAGAAGAAACCCATGTAATGTTACAGGCTTGGGGCAGAGTGGCTAGAGAGCTGCCCAGAGGAAAAGGACCTGGGGGTTTTGGTCGACAGCCAGCTGAACATGAGCCAGCAGTGTGCCCAGGTGGCCAAGAAGGCCAATAGCATCCTGGCCTGTATGACAAATAGCGTGGCCAGCAGCATTAGGGAAGAGATTGTCTCTTTGTACTCGGCACTGGTGAGGCTGCACCTCAAATACTGTGTTCAGTCTTGGGCTTCTCACTACAAGAAAGACACAGAGATGCTGGAGCATGTCCAGAGAAGGGCAACAAAGCTGGTGAAGGGTCTAGAACAGAGGTGTTATGAGGAGTGTCTGGGGGAACTGGGGTTGTTTACCCCAGAGAAAAGGAGGCTGAGGGGAGACCTTATCACTCTCTACAACTACCAAAAGGTTGTAGTGAGGTGGGGCTCAGTCTATTCTCCCAAGTTATAAGTGGTAGGTCTAGAGGAAGTGTCTTCAAGTTGTGCTGGGGAAGGTTTAGCTTAGATATTAGGAAAAAAATCTGCACTGAAAGGTTTATCAAGCCTTGGAACAGGCTTCTGTGGAGGCGTTAGTGCTGGACTGATGAAACTTTTGGGTTTTATGTTTAGGAAAATCTGGGACCTAAGTCTCCACCCCTGAACTTGAATCAGTTAACTGAGAAAGCTTGGCTGGCTTGCTGCTGGTTACTACTCATACTCCCATTTCCACGGAAACTGCTGTTGTCCTGACTGAAAGTGGGATAAGGTGCTTTAACAAAATTGCTACTTTATACAAGCTTGTTTTTCCTTTATGTTCAAAATGAAGATTATTTTAAAACACCCTTTTCCATATTCATCAAGCTGACATGTTTCTATGGAAACTGGAAAAAAGTAATAGCTGAGTCCTAGGAACTCTTGTTCAGCTTGGTGACTAAATCTAACAGTATTCCACTTTGAGCAGAAAAAGAAGACCAATCTGAATTCTATATGTAGTGACTAAAAATTTTTTGTTCATGAATCATTTGAAGAGGACGAAGTATTTTCACTGGATGCTCTGGAGAGTTTATTATCCATTATTTTTCACCTAGTAATATCTGAAACCCATGGCATGTTTCTGTTCAGAATTCATTAAAAAAAAAAAAAGACAATCTAGCTTTACCTTGCAAAGAAGTTTCTAATCTTCTTTCTTCAGAAACTCACTTCATTAGTTATGTAAGAGTTTGTGACTGAAATTCAACTTGTTAGCACAGTGAATTAAAAATTTTTACATGTAATCGTGATATCTTAAAAATTAAGCAAAAATGTTAATAATTGCCAGCATTCACAAGAGAAAAGAAAAAACTAGATTCAATAAAATGTATAAATGTATCTGTAAGAGAAATAGGTTAGCTTTTTGTCTTTTCAGATCAAATATTAAACTTTTTTTGTTTGAAAAGTATGCTTATTTAATTTTCTAAGTTGTTTGTAATATAGAAGTTTCAGTGGGTTAAATATGTTTAAATCAAAATATGTCTGCAGTTTGACTTGTTTAAAGATTACTTTCAAATGTCACTCCCTTTCTGATCTCAAATTCACTGAGATCAGTAGATGATCTTGCATGGATTTCACAGAGCTGTGAATGAAATTCTGGGAAGCTCACCTCTCTCAAGAGCTGAACCAATACCATCTCCAAGTTCTTTAGACAAAGGTGTAACTTTATTTGTTGTTTTTTCTGTAATTGGTTAATATTTTAATTGTGGAAAGATATTTGTCCAAGTACATTTATAGTTTTTAATATTTGTGTATTGATCAGAAACAGCAACTCCACACCTTCTTTCCGAGAAGTTAAACTTATTTGATATATTGGTATTCTAGTATATATTATAGAAATGAGATTACTAAAAAAATCAAGAAAGTTATTAATGCTTCTTCTGAAAAAATATTGTGTGTTTTTAAAGTATTTGTAAGTATTTATTTTTTTCTATCTAGTTCAATAACTACGTAAAATCTGCACCAGGAGGATAATGTTTAAATAAAAGGGAATGGCACCAACTCATCTGGACCAGAATTTTCCTTTTGGGCTAAATGTCACTACAGTGTCTGGAATACATTTTTCTGTAATGAGATAGAGTAAGTGAAAGGTAGCTAGCAGTCCTAATCAACTTTCACAAAGACTCTGTAGCTCATTTGTTGTTTTTTAATTGGTTGTATTACACTTATTTTATAGGTAGAGGCCAGTAAATCAATGATAGGGAAAGATGATGTGACTTTGTTATCATCAAATTCAAAATATCCCCTTTCAAAAAATAAGTGAATAAATAAATAAAGTCCAGAATACATTAAACCTGTTTGCTCTTGATGCAGAAGTTTACTCTGCCACATTGAAGGAAATGCTGGGACTCTCGACACAGCTGAAGAAATATTTCTTCCTGACAGACCACACTAAGGATGAAATAATGCACAGACTGGGCTTCAATGTCTCACTCAGTCGATGACCTCCCTGATTGCAATTTACTTGTGCATTTGCAATTCAAGGCTGAGGTCCAGAAAGATCAAACGATTTGTAAAACATCTGTGTCTACTTTTCGAATGGACTTTCTGACTTAGAACACGAAAAAATGGAGGTGTGGAACTTTGCTTAAAAATTTTATTCACTAATTTAAGGGTATCTTACTTACAGATGTTTAGTGTATATATCTGTATCTTAGCTAATTGACATAGACATAGTTATAATCAAGTAGTATAGGTAGACATATTCAAAAAAATGAGCAGACAGGTGTTGCAGTTGACAGGTGTTGCTTTTTACAGTAATAACATGAGCTGTGTTCTTGGACTCTTGTCATTGTGTAAGAGAGACAAGAAAAAAAAGAAAAAAACAAAGGGAATGAAAAAAATTTAAAAAGAGTGTTCTGGGCATCTATAGATTCAATCAGTGCTTGAATACACCCATAAAATAGTCACACAAAAGACTGGTCTTCTTGGGAGCACCGTATTTTCTAATTCTACTGTGAGCCTTCAAGAAAGCTTCTTTCCATTATAAATTCATACCTAATTCTAATACTTTGCCTAGATTTTTACTTGAGAATAGCAGCTTAGGTTTAATAAAAGGATGGTCTTCCTTGTGATCCTTCCACAGCTGAACAAAAAACTGATTCCCACCTTATGTTTTCTCTGCATTAAGAATAAAGATGAAATTTTATCTGCAAATGTCACTCTGAGTGAAAATTCATAGATAATGTGATTTATCAGTGACTTTGGCCTCCAGAAATGATTCACAAATAGACTTAAAAGACAGAATAGGCATAACCTGAACTTCTGACCTTGTAGAAGTGAAAATTTTCAAGTTTGTAACACTCAGACTGCAGTAAACTCTATCACTACCTTGCTTCCTCTATGAAGGGCTCTCCAGACTTTGAGTATGGATCTTACAAAGAAAAGAGATTCTCATTCTGCATAAATAAAAGTTTGTCTTTCTCTTGTACACAAATGGAAAAGATTTCTGCTGCTATCAACTACTTCTTCAGTGTTAAATTTCCTACTCCTTACTCCCCTAAGGATTTTCTGTTCTCCTTCTGCAAGTCTCTGTTTTATATTAGGAAGATGGTATCAGAAAAGTAATTCCAGCAAAAACAAAATAAAACCTATTTTTCCAAGAAGTGCTATTCCAAAAAATATGCATATTGTTTTGACTAACTGGATGAGGTGTTATATCTTGAAATTATTTTGATTTTAAAAACTATAAAAATACCTCAAACCCTGTATTTTCTTTGAGAATAGTCTCTATTCTAATCTGATTTCAGATTGTTTTGGGAAAACTTCCTACTAAAAACTTTATGTCATAGCTCATGCCTTTGTATTTTAGTCATATCTTTTAAAAATTAATGGCCAACTAAAATAACTTTAAATATATGACATTCAAATTCCTAGTACTTTTAGAAACTTTGAAATCTTAGGAGCATAAGCTGCTTTAGCCTTTAAAAGCAGGAGGCTTAAACTCCAAATCAGTTTGAATTGTCTGAGCCAATCTTTGCCTGATAGAAAAAAAAATGAACAGAGGCACAAACTAGATAACAGCCTTTTATGGGGTACAGAAATTAAAGTAACAGAATTACCTTTCAAAGAGATCTCCAGGGCTTTAATGTAAAAATAGCTATTATTTTATTAGACAAGGCTCTAATCCACAGTCTGTTCAGCTGTACTCCAGACTTCTATAAGATAATCAATGCCTTCACTGGAGAGTAGCGTGATTAAAAAAAGAAAAAGAAAAAAAAAGCTATTTGGAGAAGCTAGGGAGCCATCTTGTGGTGATTGCATTTAATCCTCTAAAGAGATAGTCCAATATGCAAGACATTGTTTCATTTTCAGCTTATTTGCAGGTTCTCACTGTAGATCTTTTTGGCTAGAAAAGTGTTTTATAATTTTCTGTTCATCTGCTCAGTTTAGACATCTGCATTCAAGTATGTCTAGGAAAAAGAAGAATAAAACCCCTCCAGGCTGCTTTGGCTACAAATTTGTTTAAAACCAATAATATAATCACTCGTGCTCCCTATTACTGAATAATTTTTACCGGATGTCTTTTCTTCAGAAATACATTTAAGAAAAGGTCATAAGGGAGGAAAGAAATGCTCTTTGGGTTGAGAAAATTACAGCTTCTGGTTTGATATTACACACCTTAATGACTTCATTATTTGTCATGAAAATTCCAGTAGGGAATTTAAGCTGTAACTTTTTGGCGTGAGAAGATCTTAATGTGAAGTTGAATTTTTGTTTTATATATTAACGTGAAATTGTTGGACTACACAAAGACTTGGAATTGGGAGAATTCTCTTATAGAAAGGTCATTGCAACACTACTGAGAATCTGGTCTAGAAATTCTAAAAGAGACTGGGTAAAAGTGAAGAGAGTGCATACTTCAAGCATTTGAGGAACCAACTGTGCCACAGCTGAAATACAAAAATTCTGTATTAGTACCTTGACACACCGGAGGGTTGTGCTGCCATTCAGAGAGACTTAGACAGGCTGGAGAGTTGGGCAGGGAGAAATTTAATGAGATTCAATAAGGCCAAGTGTCTAGTATTCAAAACCTGTCTGGATGTGCTTCTGTGTGACCTGGTCTAGGGAATCATGCTGTGGAAGGGGGGTTGGACTAGATGATCTTTCGAGGTCCCTTTCAACTCCTAATATTCTGTGATTCTGTGATAATATGCTTGGCTTGCTCCCTGCTTGAGAAGACTTATTTACTGCTGTCTAGTTTTCTGCTTACTAGCCTAGATAAGCAGCAATGAACTTCATGAATCATCATTAATGACAGTACTTCCAATGAAAACAATGCAATTGTTTTTTTACCAATTGCTTTACATTTGTATGTTCCACAAGGGCAATAGTTTTTCCTAAGTACTATTTCTTTGTATCTCAAAAGCAAGGAAAAGATCTTGAGCAGTATTACAGAAGACATAAAAGAGGGTTTTCAGCAACTGTTTTGCTAAGAAATAAGCCCCTGACAACATGTCCACCAACAGCTATTTTGTATCCAAGGATAAACACAGTACTTGTTTGTGATGGTTTTCTTCTCCTCCCACACCCTGTTAGTGCTTCCTGTTGTCCTTCTTCTCTGTCCCTCCTTTTCTTCTGCTCCTTATATTTACCTGTAGGCAACCTTAAGTAAGGGCAGTATCACTGTGAGTGGTAAACAGCCGAATCAGACTGCAGTGGTCTCAGATGAGGTTGTGCAGGAAGCAGAATAATTAATATTGGTATCTTTATTCCCTTCCCTTTTCTTTCTTCTGCACGTTTTGTTGCACTTCCTGATTTAACATATTTTCAACTTCTGTCCTAGTTTAAAAAAAACATTCCAAAATTCCTGTCTATGTAATAGTGGGCTTGTTATTTAAATAAGTATTCAAATCTGCTATGCCATTTCTGCAGCTATATGTAGTTCTTGCATTTTCTGAATACTTTTCATCCTTACAGTTTAACATTGAATAATTTTAAACCCATCTCACTTGGTTTTGAAAAAAACCCCAAATATTAAAACAACAACACAATTGCTTGTGAAAAAATGGAAGTAACCTTTATTAATAGACACTAAAACCAGTCTTTAGGAGAAAAGTTTTAAAAAACAAATACTAGAGAAGCACATACAAGCTTAGGCAATAAAGTAAACAGCTAAGACACTGAGAAAATATTGTTAACATAACTTTTGTAAGAAAGAAACACTGTATTTTATTCCATATAAACATTGTGTAAATTTATCTAAAGTACTGATATCTGCAGACGTATTGAGATGAGGATATAAAACCGTAAAACACTTTATATTTCTATAATGTTTCTTTCTCTTAGTTCCTACTTAAAGCCTTTATCTTTTTTAAGCTTTAGTTTGTGATTAAATTATCTTATTTCTGTTTTGTACTTGTAATTATGTAGTCCAACACATTCTGTCACAGTTTGGCACAGGTGTCAGTCTTTGCTTAAGGGAAGGCGAGGAATGGAATATCAGGGGGTTTGCAGGTCAAGACAGAGTTGAATTGACAGAAGACTGTGGGGATACTTGTTCTTTGTTTCTTGCAGTAGATCTAATTCTGACAAATATTACTACATTGTACCACTTGAGATTGTGATCTTGTAACACTTGCTCATTTTATGAACATGAACTCAAAGAAGCAATTGTGTGTATGGATTCTGGTTTTGATGGGGTGTCATGCTTTCACAAAGGAGCACAAAACTTCATATTAATATGTATCATATAAATTGCTTAGCTATTTATAAAATTCTACAAATGCCACAGGTTAAAGTAAATACTACTTAGAAAAATGCAATGATGGTTACATACTAATATCTTCCATAACTGCAGTATATACATAAATCAATTTTTCATAGCTACAGCATACACAAAGGTGAAACATCTTGCTTTATTTCTTTAAAAATATGGAACCAAGAGCCTTTCTCACTAATAATAATGAATCTTCAAAAATAATATTCTGAGTATTACAGTAGTTGAAGAAACATGGAAATTATCAATAAAATCTTTCAACAATAAATGCTTGCATAAAAATTATCAAAAATACATAATTTAAGAAAAAAATAAAAATTTCCTTTTATTTTTTTATCAGCTGTGATATTTTCTATAATACTTACTAAACTATTTTAAATCATTCCCAGGATCTTAAACATTATGAGGCAAACCTATAACAAGTACAATACAGTACTAAACTGAATAACACAGTTATGATCTTATTAGGAACATGTGTGCTTTTGTACTTTGAAAGTACAAAATATCCAGCAGCTTTCACTACCTCATGGGGAAGTGATAGATCCTAAGTACATTTGAAAGGAAATTGAAGCTGTTCTATGTTAAATAGAAAAAGGAAAAAACAAACAAACAAACAAAAAACCCCAAACCTGAAAACTCAACATAAAACCCCCAGCCCTTTTGTCAATATTAGACTTAAAGCTGAGACAAAGTACATGGGAGTGAGAAAAGGGTTTATGAGGATAAAGCAGTGCCAAATTTCATTGTTATGATTTCCCTTGATAGGCATGTATCATTCGTATATATGAAAACAGGATCTACTTTATAGTATTCAGTATTACATTTTAGAAATAGCTATCTCCAAAGTTACTCCCATGTTCTTACTTGTTTTGACCATTTCCCATTTGTGAGTCATAATTGCTGCACCAGCAAAAGAAGATGAAAACTTATTATTTCTGAGATGTGAAGATCAAAACAGAATTATTTTCTTGCTTTTTATTCCTTTTTATCATGTCAGAGTTTGGGTTGCAAAGAACTTCAGCACAAATGAAAGATGAAAGCTGTAATTCAACTCTGACTTCAGGATGTCTGCCAGTTCAGTGTGTTAGAAAGCGAGAGGCTAAATAAATACATTAGCTCCATTAGCACTGAGAACTAATGCATTGATTTATTTTAATTCATTAGATCTGTGAATTTATGACATTTATATAAGCTAAATATATACATTCTTTAGTTCATCTATTTTAAAAATTAACATATGAGACAGATGAACTACAGTAAAACAGGGATATGGAGAGTTCACTGCTTGTGTGTTGCATATTCAAATCAAATCATTCTCTTCTCAGAGATACTAGCCTCTGTTTCTATAATGGGGCCCTGTCATTTTTTGCATGATGCTTTTTTCTGCTGCTTCATATATATTAAATAAAAAACACAATGTAATGTTTGATCACAATAAAAAAACCCAGGTTTTCACCAAGACTCTCCATAGGGGAATAGTCTTTATCTAGAAACACAGTAATTAATCTATTGTTATGCTTGTGAAATTACAAGCGATATCATCAATACTTACAGAGCTATCTGCAGGACAACAGAAATGGGAACTGCACCCTCAGCAAGATTGCAGAAGACACCAAGATGCGTGGTGCAGTTCACATGCTTGAGGGAAGGGACACCATCCAGAGGGACCTGGACAAGCTTGAGAAGTGGGCCCTTGTGAATCTTATGAGGTTCAACAGAATCAAATGCAGAGTCCTGCACTGGGTTGTTGCAATCCTCCACATCCATACAGGTTGGGAGATGGTGGGATTGAGAGTAGGCCTGGGGGGAGGGACTCGGGGGTACTGATAGAGGAAAAGCTGGACATGAGCTAGAAATTCGTGCTTGCAGCCTAGAAGGCTAACTGTATCCCATACTGCATCAAGAGAATGGCCAGCAGGTCAAGGGAGGTGATTCTACCTCTCTACTCTGTTCTCATGAGACCCCACCCAAAGTAATGCATCCAACTGCAGGGTTTTCAGTACAAGAGAAACATGGACCTGTTGGGGCAGGTCTAGAGGGAGGACATGAAAATGATCAGAGGGCTGAAGCACCTCTCATATGAGGAAAGGCTGAGTCAGTTGACGTTCAGCCTAGAGAAGAGAAGGCTCTGCAGAGGCCTTACTGAACCCTATCAGTACTTCAAAGGAGTCTACAAGAAAGTTGGAGACAAACTTTTTTGCAAGGATTGTTGTGTTGTGATTGGGCAAGGGATTATGGCTTTAAAATAAAGGAGAGGAGATTTAGACTGGATGTAAGAAGGAAATTTTTCTCAATGAGGGTGGTGAAGAACTGGAACAGGTTGTCCAAAATGGAAGTGGCTGCCCCATACCTGAAAACATTCACAGTCAAGTTGGACAGGGCTCTGGGCAACCCGATCTAGTTATAGGTGTCCCTCCTCACAGCAGAGGGTTGGACTAGATGACCTCTAAAGGTCCCTTCCAATTCTAACCTTTCTATGATTCCATTATTCTATGAATTCAAACTTTTGGTTTTATTATATCCATACTTTGTTGCTGGTTTCTCTGTGACTTTCACCAGGGCACTCTGATACAGATTTTTCAAAACATGAGGGCGTATAATGGGCCATGACCAAGACTAGTGTGAACACCGGTCTCTTCAAAAGCATTCACTAACTTTGTAGGCATGGATTTTGCCTACTCAAATAAAAATGCTTACAGAAATGATGGAGAACTCTTTATGCAAATGAATTTATATAATTTTAAAGTTCATGAAACAGAATTATAAGGTTTGGAAGATTCTTTATGGTAAAAGAGAGTAGCTTTAAGGGGGTTCAGTGTAGGTGTTTTTTGTTTGATTTTGGGTTTGGTTTGGTTTGGTTGTTTTACAAGTAAGGAATGTCTATGATGTTCAGCTAATGTCCCATGATTGTCATCATTCTCCTTGACTCTGTGTTCCAGTTGTTAATAATCAAGCATGAAAACTACTAGAAACAAAGTTTAGCCTGAGGCTTTTGAGTACTTCAGGTTATGTCTCTGTAGGGTTATGATAAATGAGCTGTTGAAAGACTAAGCTATGGACTGTTCAGTGACTCAGCAACATTTTCCATTACCAGCTGCAGGTGAGGCAGAATTTGCTAGAGACTTGCTACTGAAACCATACTACTGCTCCTACTATCTTCTGCATCAATTTGAACCAAAAATCTTTCAGCTAATCATCCACATCTCATCCTGTTCTCTAAGAAACAAATTATTATTGTAAGAAGCATGGAATAACAAAACAGAAGAAAATGGATTCTAGTTGTCCTCTCCTTTCCTCTCCTCACCCCGCATTTCTCAATGCCAAAAATGTGAGAAGGGACATAAAAATGACCAGTGATGGTATCAAGAACTTTATAAAATCTCTAGACTCAAGAATAGTATAATAGTAAACATCACATTATTATCCTATATACTGTATCTGTGAATCTTGCTTGTCAGACAACACAGCTAAAAATTCATATATAACCATCTCTTTTTACAATTTTAAAATGTTCTATACCATTTTGTCAACTAACAGCTTCTGCTATGGGATCTTAAAATCAGATTTTTCTTTTTTTTTGTTCAAATTGTAGTATTGAATAGCAGCCAATGTGGCAGTAGTAGCCCTAACAAGGATCCAGACTTTCTTAGCCACTACTAAGGAGTTGCTCTTCGTGCCAATCAAGACTGCCCATCTGATAACTTTCATAAGTTTTCACATAATATTAAGTCTACATAAGGTATAAAATTTATCTGAAAATACAACAAAGGGGTCTCTTCCAGAAGAATTCTATGCCTCCCTCCTCTTTCCCACACAAATATCTACCACAAAACTGTTTTATGAAGTTGGCAGTTTTATCAGCTTTCTTTATAAACACTCTGACAGTCTTTATATAATCTCAGACACTTTTACTGTATGTCAACCATTATATTTTGTGGAATGCAATATGATAAGTTTCCATGGGAAGTATTTAGTTTGTTAGATTGCTATCTGCTAAATACTTATTGACCAGAAAGATTGGATTGAATAAAGATCAGTAAAGAATGATTCTTGTTTTCATGTAATTGGGCAAAGTAAGCAAAAACACAAGCCTAAATCTTATGTATAAATCAAACAGTGTAAATTTTAAAAAGGAAATGTCTAAATGGGCAAATTGCTATTGCAGGATTCATTCAAATAGCTCTTTGCTCAGTGAAAATCAAAGCTTTCAGAGCAAAGAAGTAAGGACCTCAGAGTATTTTTAAACTGAAAATAAATTGCTTCTCTGAGCTCTCGCAGTGAAGAGGGCAACAGTGAGAGTTGATATATAGGGGAACAGAAGTAAGAGGTATATTAATGTGTCCATTAAGTGCTCAGCTCATGAAATGGCTGTTGAGGATGAGAGTGAGACTGGATGGATCATGGCTAGCCAAAGCAAGTTGGAGGGATCTGGCTAACTGAAACCAGGATTTGGTGTGAGACTTTGGTTACTGTAAGCTTCAGAAGTGTTCAACCTGTTACCATTGACAGGTGCTCCAAATTATTGCAACCACCAATGAATATTTGTTGCTGCTTAATGACATGCACTGTAATTTTCATCTCTACTTCTTGTATCAACAAGTATATCCATAAACAATTCAAAATGCAATTGCTACAATGCACTAGCACAGTGCACAAGACAGTGGAAATTGACTTAAGAATCCTATGTAGGTTTTCATTGTTACTCTTTTCTCAAACATATATTACTAGTAATTTCAAATGAGAAAAACATTTGTATGACATTAAAGAAATAAACATGTAGACATGGTTGTTTCACAATATTAGTAATATAAATGCACATATAATTCTTTCTTAATAATGTTAAAAGTTGATGTAGTAGTTACCAAATATTCACATCCACACAGAAGTAGTCTATGTTTGAGCTAGACTGTGATATCATTAATAGACAGCTCATTTCATCACAAAATGTGTGTAAAAATATACAGTGTTATTTTGAGTAGTGGAAAATTATCCTCTCTGTTTGTACAAACAAAACCACCAAAGCTACTGAAAATTGCTGGAGCCACTGAACAAGGCTCTGAGCGCTCATTAACTCCTTCTGAACTGTCTTCTATAGCCTTGATTAAACTACAGATGTGATGATCGGAAGAAAGAACATATTCAGAAGCATTTACTTTTACACACAGCCCCACTGGCTTCAACTCCTTTGCTTGTTAACTTTAGCCATGGCTTAAAATGTTCTCTTAGTTTAGGTCTTCATCATACAGTTAAGCCCTATGTAGGAATTTTGAGTTAATACCATCTGAACACAGTAGACTCAGTAGTAGTGGCTTAAAAGACTTGCTGTGCAAGTTTTACCAGGATTTGTTTGTTTAGGTAGCCTGCTACATCAGCAAGATAACAGTATTTTCAGTGCCAAAGCAAGATTGATTACTGCTGGCTCTTGTTTACTGCCCTGTGTTCTAAATACCTGTAAGAAAAGTCATACTTGACTAATGAACAACCTTCTAAAAACTCTAGTATTATCTCAGTGTAATCAGTTCCTCAGTGTGAATGATGAAGACTTAGACTATAAAGGATTCATATGGTATCAAGTCTTTACCCTTCAACTATCCTATTATTACATTCTGAACAAAACATAGAATAAAACAACAGCCACCAGAGGTACGTATTTGTATGTGAAGTATAACATTGTTTTTGTTTTTCAGTCACTTAGTGACTAATCCTTCAAGGAGTCCTTAATGGAATGCAGACTGTTTTGTGGGGTTTGTTTTTTGGGTTGTTTGTTTGGGTTTTTTTATCTCTTTTCCTTGCTTACCACTTAAAAAATTTCAATCTGAAGAATCCAGGTGGTAATCAAGCTGGTATGAAATTGTTTTCATGGAATAATTTCAATGGATGTTACATGTTCATTACCACTCTAACATTAGCATTAACAGCAGGGATAATTGACTGAAGTCACTGGCCCTAGTCCAATATGACCCTGTCTATTTCCTACCTGAACAAGCAGAATGATACTTTTATAGCTTGACATTCATGCACATTTGTAGCAGTGATCACAGGGAGGGTGGGGGGTGGGGGTGGAAAGGAAACATTTGTTTTTAAAATCAAGTCAGACTTAGTATGACTGGTTTAAAAGTTTCACAAAGCACTTTAATTGCCTTTGGAGAGACAACACATTTTAAAGAAAAACTTATTCTAGGCCTTGGCTTGTATCTCAGAAAAGAATATTTAAAGCATCTTTGCACTACTTTAGTCCTGCTGCAGAACTAGCACTGATCTTTATATGTAGGAATGTGGAGTTTTTTTCAAAATTCACTGACCTTTCTGGAATACTTCAGCTGTGAGCTGGAACTGCAAAAGATAATTTCCTTTCCCTCACCACATACCAAATTCTCAGAAGGGAATTGCTTTAGCAAATATTTAGAGCACTGAGTAGCCACAATATTTTGCCTCCTTTGTTATATTTCAACCTATAGGCACTTTTCATAAATTGTCAGGATATATTTACACCCCTAGAGTTTTATGAGAGTTCTTTGAAATCGGAGGCTATTTGTGTTAGTGTTTGTGATGATACCCAGGGAGTGCAGAAGATCTGCATTAGGTGGTTGAGATCTTTTGTATTAAGCTGAATTAGAAGAAAACCTGTAGAAGGTAAAGACAAGAAGTTTGATATTTTCTCTTTTGAGTGCCCAACAAAATAATGCGGTTTTAATCTCTTTTATTTCACTGAGATTATGTATTGGAAAAGGGTTTGCTTATGGATGAATCTCCTTGTCCAGCTAAAACCTGGGAACTTCCAAAGACAGAGATACTGACATCTCTCTAGGTAATCTGATTTAGTAGTGTACTACCTGTCTGGGGAAAGATTTTGTCCTTATGTCCAGAATCAACCTCACAAGTGGCTTGGGGCCATTGGCCCTTTTTTGGCCATCTGCTACTGGAAAACAGTCACATCACATTTGTAATTTCTCTTTAAGAAGCAGATTGCTTCTAGAATGACTTTTATCTTCTTTTTCACTCGATCAAACAAGACCAAGACAAAAGGTTTTCTTCAGCCTTTCTTATAGGTCATTTACTCCCAAATACCTAGATATCTTGGGAGACCAACACTGGACCCTCACTGACTTCTTACTGTCCTTCCTGAAATAAATTATTACAGGAGAACAAACCTGGACAAAGCACTGCAGTGGTGATCTCACCAGCAAGGAGTAGTCTGGAGCAGCATCTTTCCTAGACCTGTTACCTACACTTGTTATAGTGTATGTTTAACCAGTACATTAATATCAATAATAGTAGACAGCTGTGTCAAAATCAGTTTAGTTGAATTACCATAACTCCAACACTTAAAAAAACCAACAACTGCCCCCCAAAACACAAAACAAAACCCACAACTTCCCAAAACCTTCCACTCACTAAACTAAAAAACCTCTGTGCTCAGCTGAAAATCCTGATCTTCCTGTATAATGAGATTGTTTCTTCCAGACATCTCTGTAAATGTCCTTTAATATTTGGACAGATCTTTTAGGCCACCCTGCCTTTCATGGCTAATTTCCAAAGGAATCTGCCTTTATGTTCCCTAGATAAGGGAGTTGGCTTCCCTAAAATCCAGAGTCTTTGCCCTATTGCTCACCTTCTGTCAGATCCTAAATGTAATCATGTTGTAGTAACTACAACTGCAGATGCTATCTGCAATCACATTTACCACCTCTTTAGGAGCAGAAGTTCAGCCCTCACTAGCCACTCATTGTTTGGTTGTGATAATTATTAACAACATAATCTGAAGACTTCCTCAATTGCTTTCCCAATGCCATGTTACTCTGCCTGTAAATGTCTGAATAGCTGGAGAATCTGGCATGAGAATGAGGGTCTTTTACACGAATACTTTTTCTGTTTATCTCTAGACATTTCTAGGTATCCTCTTGCTCACATCGCATGCTAGAAAGCCCACCAAAAATCCTCAGTTTTACTGCTGCCTCAGATCTAGTCCTAGATATTCATAGAATCACAGAATGTCAGGGGTTGGAAGTGACCTTGAAAGATAATCTAGTCCAACCCTCCTGCCAGACAGATTCAACAGATCCATCCCCAGTTTCATAGTGAAGCTCTGTGCAAAGAGATCCTTTACAGAAAGGTAAATCTCTTTGCACTTCTTCCTCTCCTATCCTTCCTAAATGTCCTGTACCAATCCATGACAATGTTCAGTCATGCTGTTACACCAGTCCGTCATGATTAGAATGACTCATAGTCCTTTGGCTGTGCGCAGCCTTCAAGTTCTTCTTTTTTATTGTTCAAGCACTATGCATCACTTTAACAATAATTTGCAGGCAGCTTGAGAAAAGCTTCTGAACTGCCTCCTTTTCTGAGAGGAATTGTGAAGGTCTTCCTCATACTTTATTTGTCATGTTGTTAATCAATTACTTCAGGGCTTTAGTCCTCACTTCCAGTGAACAGTTAAGAGCCTTTGCACTGGGTTAACAGGTTTGTACACAACTGTGTTATCCTCACTATTAGATCTATTCTATCTCTTCCCAGTGGTATGCCTTAATCATCAAATCAACCACAATTACCAAAGAAACCAATACTTTTTCTAGTGACAATGTATACTCAGTCACCTGTTAATATGCTATCTGTGCCTGCTCCTGTCAGGTCTCCTTAATTGGAGGGACTACAGAGAAAAAAACATTCATGAACCTGTTGCTCCCACCCTTATCCCCAGACATCTTTGATCTGCTCGAGGTTTTCCCTGTCTACATTGCTGGTTCTCACATGGATGAGCAAAAATGTGTAATAACTGGACAATCATGATGTGAATGATCTTTACAAGTTTCTGTCTGCAAGATTATGGGTGTGGATTTCTGGAAAGTGGCAAACTTCCCTGCAATGACAGATCACACTAGGAAGCAGGTGCCTCTGAGCCAGAGGTGATCAATAGTCACTAACATTTCTAATTTCTTCTTGGCAATATTTCCCATACAAAGACCTGAATTTTGCAGCCAAGAAACTTTTTCAAATGAAAGTCATCTTCCCACTCAACTCTAAGGGCCTTATTCTTTCCTCATTTACTAATGAAAGTGGTTAGAAATGGTGGTTAGTTAGAAAAAAGTACAAACTGTGGTAATCAGGAACAAGGCATGGTTAGACAAATGTATTGATCAGCAAGCTTTTTACAAGGGACTGGCCACTTTTAGCTTCTTTTACCTCTGTTTTCCCATGTTGTATCTTGCCCAAAAGTCTTTATTCATTTCCTTTCTGCCTTTGGTCCTTTCCCCTAAACACTTCATAATAAGTCTTGGTACAACCACAAGACTCTCTTCCCCAGCATCTCACAAGAAATGCAGACTCCTTAGACAGTAACCTCCCTCAGTCTGTAATGTGATCTACAGAGCAGCCTCCATCTCTCACTGGTGTATATTAATGCCTTTCTCAACTGTACAATGAGCTGATACCTGTGACAGTCCTGAGAAGACCTGGGACAGGGTGCTCAGGTGGCTCCAGTTACTTCACCAGGTCTCTTTCAGCTGTCATTATTCCTCTGTGCTCTTCTGTGTTTGCTGAGATGAGTTTCCAATCATATATGTTAATTTAGGCAGACAAACAACTCAAATCTAGAAAAAGTCTTTCTTGTACTACAAGAAAATATAATTATCCTTATTCTGGAGAGTTCTTTTTGTTAGCCACACCCATCCTCTCACTTGTGTAAAGTTTAGGCTCTTATATACGCAATTTCTTGTTTACTTCCTGTTTGTCATCCCAGGTGTAATGAATGCTGCTCACTTTCTTCTGTATTGCAATGCCAGATGAAGGAGTTGCATCTGTATCAGAAGACATGTTGTACATGAAGATTGTTTTCAGCCCTAGGGAAAAGCACTAGGCATTTTCTAGAGTGAGACCTGGATGGTGGCACTCAGCATCACAAGATCTTTATTAGTGGTGGCTATCAAATGACTTGATTTGTGTACAACACCTAGGGCTGGGAATCATATCCTTTGGTGCATAGTCACCACTGCAGGTTTCTTCTGTGATCAGCACCTGCCTCTGAATCTCTTTTGCTTTACCACTGCACTGATTGCTGTGTTAACTATGTTTCTCATGCTTATACATTTCATCAGTCTTGGGTCATTGATATCCTCTGGTGCCAGATAAGTAGGAAGACAGCTGTGAGTTTGCTCTGCAAGATTCTCTGCTTGGCAGGAAATTTCTCACACAGTCTGATAGTTCCTGACCTTGATTCACTTTTCTTGTAATCACTGGTACTGCTATACACTGCTTCCTCCCACGCTGCTAGTCTGAAATCTTCAGATAGTACATGAGAGAAGTAAACATTGCTAAAAAAATCTCTAGGAAGGGCACATTACTACTTATGATCTCTCCAGTGCAAGTGTTTCAGATTTCTTTTTGCAGAGTATGCTTTTCATGTACTGTCTTTGTTATTAGATGTAACAAACTCTATGCCAACTGGTGGCAAAGAGCTGAATGTTACATATTATTGTAGTTTTAAATGGAGATTTACTCATTTTAATCCCCCTTATGTTTTCTTCATACTATTACTTATAAAATTATTCAGCTTTCTATGATTTTTTTTTCATCCTAAGAGAACAAAACCATCCTTGTGTGTATTTCCACTGCTGCATTTCAAATGTTGGTCTCTGTTGCAGTGTAGTCCCTGAAGCAGATTGGCATGACAGTGATTAAATCTTCACAACCTTTTGGGGACAGCAGAGTACAGAAGGGTCCAGTCAAGATTAAGATCTTGGAGAACCATGATCTGTTCCACTATAAACAGAAGAAAGTTCCTCTTTCCTGAAGACCTTATGGTTCCTGAGTCTTCAAATTTTTCTTTCAGCTGTAACAATTTCTAAAGTATTTACAGAGGAAAGATGTGATGCTACAGAAGTTAGTGTTAAATCTTAAGTTCAAAGCACTGGATCTCATTAGCAAGAAAAATATCAGACTTTGCAACCATCTCACAAACACAAGTGCAATTCCATCAAGTATATACAGATGCACAGATATTTAACACTTTTCATTTGAAGGGAAGAAGGCAGGGTTGGGTTGGGATTATCCACACAAATTTAGAACATTTTTGCTACTATTTTGTGAAAGAAACCTTTTAACTTCATTATAAGCCATTGTAACACTTCATCCAGTAAGGCAAGATGGACAGCTTCCTGACTTAGATTTTTACACATTCACAAAAAGAGACACATTTTTGATGTCCATTCTCAGCATTTTACAGTCATTTCTATGTACTCAAGTCCTATAAAGGGCAAAGCAAAACTATTTGCTGATTCAGTTCTAATCAAGTCTATTAGCTGACATCTTATCACTATAAAGTGTTATCCAAAGTAATCATTTACTTTGCTGAATGTTCAAATAAAATGTGACTCAGTCTACAGAACTACTCTTCTGTGGGAGGAAGAAATATGGAACATGCTGACACTTTAAGAAAAAATTAAAATCCTTTAACCCTTTTATCCCAGAATTTGATAGTTGTAGTCTGCAGTGAAGGAAGAAGCAGTAAGAGAATAATTTTATAAAGCTGCATTATCTTCTCTGCCATGAAATAAGGACTGGAAGTTACATTTCACACAAGTTCCTTGTGATCTCTCTAGTTGTTTGGCTGAAATTTTCTCCCTTGTGCAAAGCAAAGCACATATCTCAGGCAAAATCCCTTCAGTGGAAACTGCTTTCAGGCAAAGACCTTTGACTCTTTACTAGCCAACAGATAGCAAAGCCCCTACAGAAGTCACACTGTCAAAATACTGAATGTGCAATATCTATCTAAACCATGCAGAGCTTGGGAAAATATGCAGTTTATAACTAAATCAACAGTAATTTATAAGTGCTGTGTGTATTTGTGATTCAGAAGGACATGCCAGGTGGTAAATAATGAAGAAGAGATGGAGTAGACAGCCTGCTGAATCTATCTCAAAATGGTGTTGTTATATTTTTTCATATTTATATGGCTAAATTATTTTTTCCTTCTGTTTCTACCCCATATCACAAATTATTTTGAGTGGCATTTATTTTAGTGTTGTTCTATTTATAAACTTTTACAGCCACTGAATTCCCCCTGGTCTGTGGTGGCCAATGTTATCTTTGTGTAGAGACTTTCCATTACTCCTCCTTTCCCCAATATTCCAAGAGACGTTTTCCATATTGGAAGCAAACAAACAAGCAAACAACCACCACCACCACGAAATCCACAAAATAAACTTCAGAGTATATTCTGTAGACTAGTGCATAAAAAAGTGCCAGTGCTAGCTACAGTTACTATATTAACTTGGCAAAGCTAAGGGAAGAAGAATTTTTGCCCTTTGTCTGAAATTGTCTTAGTTTCTCTGCAGCTTTAGTTTGGTTTATTTAGCTGTAACAACAAAACCAACATATCAAACAGGGAGTTATTGTTTAATTTGCCATATTTTTGTTAGGTTTGTATAATTGGCTGGTTAACTATAATTTTCAGACAGTAGTAACAAGTTGTTGTCCTCAAAGTGATATATATGTCACTAATGATCAATTATTCATGTCTAAAGAAATACAGACTTGATAATTGTAAGGAAACCAGTTTAAGAGTAAAAAGAACACGATAACAATTGTCTAATATATGCAAAGCACACTATCCACAAGGAATTTAGATATAGCAAGAAGCAGCAGTTCAATGAAAAGTATTAGAAAATGTATAAAAATAGCTCCAGCTGGATTCTGGTGTTGAGTAGAGGAAATTATCATTTTCCTCCCAGAAAACAACAGAAGGAAGCCCAGTCATCAACACAACACTCTAGCTCTTCACTTGAGGCTGACTGTTGAGTGTTTGATCATACAGTACCCCTTTCTGTCATCTCCCTGCTTTGTCTATAGAATCGTAGAATTGTCAGAGTTGGAAGGGACCTCAGAGATCATCTAGTTCCAACCCTCCTGCCACGGGCAGGGACACCTCCCACTAGATTAGGTTTCCCAGAGCCCCATCCAGCCTGGCCTTAAAAACTTGGGATCGGGCTTCCACAACCTCTCTGGGCAACCTGTTCCAGTGTCTCACTACCCTAAGAGTGAAGAAATGAAAACTGGTAAGTGAAAGATTTATTTTCAACAGAATTTAATTACCTATAAATCTGTGTTTATAAATTACAGAGAGTAACAACATGAATTACATTGGTATATGTAAAAATGAAAATCAAGAAAAGGAGGAATGGAAGGATGCTTAATGGTTTGTTACATTTACGAAGTCAAACACACAAGTCAGAAAATTCTGCTATTAAGACTCCCTGCACAAACAGAACTCTCTTTTCTCTTTTCTTACATATACCATTAATAACAACATACTAATGTGGAGAGTTCTTATTTCCCTACAGAATCTTGTCCTTGTACTTTCTATAGAATGCTGACCAAAGCCAGAAGAATCTTGAAGACACAAGCTGAATTAAGATTTGGAGTCCTGAGTAGAAATCCTGGTTTTCTTATGAAGTCAGAGTAGCTAAATATTGAACAGGAGGTCTACAAAATCTAACATTCTGGGTAACAAGAACTAAAAATTAGCCTAACAGCAAAGATGTTGGAGGAAAATATACCTTGAGCTCCCTTTCTCTCAGTCACCCTGTATTGCAGATGAATTTCCATATCTGAGAATAACATCCTTGTTATGTCTTCTGAGGTATGACATGTAGGTTAATTGTCTCCACCAGTCCCAGCTGGAGACAGAACAGAAATAGTGGTATCTGCAGACTTGTTTTTATTTTAGAATTTGCTGGCGACATCTTGCGTTCAGTTATTTCAACTATTGTTACACAATGAGAGGGCTAGAACACTTATGGGAAAGGTTATGAAAGGGGCTGAGTGATCACTTCATAAAGCCTTCCAGGATGAGCCACATACAGACTGACACAGGAACAGACAATTAGACCAGTAGTGTTGGGGGAAAATATTGTCTTTATACATTAATGTCCACAGGAAAACCAGTAGATTCAATGGCTTGATTTTTAAAGTGGATTGACTAGAATAGACAGAAGACTTACAGAAATCTCTCTATACATGTAAGCTCATCTCTCCTTCACAACATGTGGTAAATCAAATATAGCATCATGTAGCTTTTTATGGCATTTGTAGCAGCTCACACACTGAACTACATGTAGTAGAAGTAGTTCACATCTAACAGGTATTTCTGGCTGCTGTGTATAAAGCTGAAGCAGGAAACATATGAAAATATTTTAGTAGTTATGGCAACTACTGTTAGAAAGCAAGGATTGGATAAAGTACATGTGTTATACCATAACAGATTTCTGTTGTTTCCTAATCCTAGACAAATTGAGTTGTTGCCTAGCTGAATACCCATTTAATGTTTTCCTTCCATTTTTTTAAAAAGAGTTGATATATGATATCACTTAAGAGAACTTAAATATAGTGAGAAGTAATAAGGAAATATTGCTGCTATGCCAATATACTTATAGGTGTTTCTCTGGAGTATCAGAATTACCATTTTAGGATATCAGTGGAAGAAATCCTTTAGTTCTAGAAATTGTCAACATGAATATTTAACAAAAATAGACATCAATGCATCATAATATCCTTGATTAAGAGGTCAGATTATCTAGTCAAACCACTCACAAGGAAAGTTAAATATATCTGAGTATTCCTACTTATCTGTATTGGATATGTCCTTTAAAAAAAAATAGAGGGGAGAAAGAAATTCTGAATAATATTGTTATATTTATTACTAGGAGTTAATCAAGCGTAAATTAAGAATATTTAATAAGTCATTGTATCCCACAATGCATGGAGAACCCTGATTAACCCAGAGACTCTGATCTGTGCATTTTTTTGGCATTAGCATATTCTGTCAGAAAAGATATGAGAAGTTCTAATTTCCTGTATTTTATGGAAGGAGGCTTGCAGAAAAACCTCCAACAATCTTTACATTTATTCCTAAATCCCTAATAGTCTTACCGCTCTGTGATGAAGTCACATTAGATAGGATTAATCCAAGCAGCCATACAATTATCCTAAAACAGATGTCTAACATAGGTCAGATGAATCATATCTCTAAGTCATTAACTGTCATCAGTATAAAGGAAGCTTAGGGTAACTACCTCATAAGTAAAAGTCTACACTGTAAATGTCTAAAGCTAGGTGAAAGAAAGCCCATCTTGTGACTTCAGACTGTGTGGCTCAAGTACTGATTTCCTAACTAGATAAAAAAGATTAGTAACTGTACAGCCAGTAATGGGATTCATGGAAACAGGCAAAATTTATTGAACTCATCTGAAGTAGAGGTTACTGGCTTTATATAATATCATTTTTTTCACTGATCACTCATGACTTTTGTTAGTCCTGGCAGCCTTTCCACCAATCAGTGAATTGGTAATTCCCATGGGGAGACATAACTGTGAGCAGGCTAATTTTCTACATTTTTTTTTTCTGTCTGAGTAGCCATTTGACAGGTTGTGAAATGGGAGCTAAGAACTGATGACTGAGAATAGCTGTCCATGAGAAAATATGTAAGTGGCAGTAGGAATATGAGAAAATTAAAAAAAAACCCCTTTATTATTGTTGAGAAATAAAAATACTTGAAATATAGTATTCTTTACATTAGAGTGGCACATAGTTTATATGTAAACCCAGAGCAAAATGCTACACTGATCCTAGAAGTTGCAGAATTTTTTCAGGTCTGAAGGAGAAATCCTGACTTTCTCACTTCATGAACAAAAGGTAGAAGTTGTCTTTGAGTTAACATGCAGTGTAAATATAATTCTTCTACTGAATAAAATTTAAAATTCCATTTGTGTTCACAGACACAATGCACTTCTTCACTTTAAGATAATCCTGGACAGATACCCAATAAACAATACATGTTGTTATTTTTCCTTAAGGCCAGGAGTGAAAACCGCTGTTTGTAAAGCACTACCTTTTCCTTTTTTCCAATATTGGAGTGATTCTGGTGAAAAAGGTCTGTATGCCTAGATTAATATGTAATACATATATTGGTTCTTTCTCAGGTGAATTCAGTCACTGTAGAAGAATTATAGGCTCAGGTGTCAGGATCATCCTATAAATTGCCGGAAAAGAGTTTCTGATGCATAGAAGTATTCACATAACCTCTGTAATGGAAGATTTTACAATCTGAAATAAAAACATAGTATGGGCCTGAAATCTGGAAAGCTTCTTCTGGATCTGCAGTGGGTGTTGCTTTGGAAGTGAACTGCTGAACTTGCTGGTCTTCAGCATGGCAACAGTTCATTGTGGTTACTGGTGAAGAAAAATGCCATTGACCCACTCTGAAGCTGCTGAAGTAAGGTTAAAACTGAAGACTGGTATTTCCTAGGTCTGAATCAGTGTGAAGGATGTGAAGCATCTTGTATTTTGTTGATCCCAGAGCTTAGTGGGAGAATAAAAAAGAATATTTGCCTTAGGGGAGATGCCAGGGATGACAGGATCTCAGTCATCTGTGTTGAGTGATGGAGATGCAAATCCTATGCTGTTTGAAATTTTGAGACTTTAAAAAAACATTGCTTTCAGTAATAGTGATGCTCTCTTTGTGCAAGGTGTACATGAAGAATATGAAGGTTGCTTTGCATTTTTTTATTGTGCATGCTTGCATTCAGCATGGCATGGTGAGCACTGAAACAGGAAAGATTGCAAGACATACTGAAATAAATCTGGGGGGAAAATGAGTGAGCTAGGATTAGCCAGCAATACTATCAACACTGAGCATGGCAACATAATCTTCATGCACATCAGAGTTTTCTGTCTCTGGATCTTCTCACTTACTTTCTCACCTGGATTTCTCCACACAGGGTGTGTTCATAGATGTTCAGAGCATGCCAGTCTGCATGATTTAGCACAGCTCCATACAGATACAGCATCTTTTACTGTTTAGATCAAGCTCTCTGAATGTACCAAAATATGCCTTAAATGCACCCAACTGCAAAAATTAGAAAGACAGAGCATGAAAAGTTGCATCATTGATGTTTTATTTGGATTTAAAAATGGGAGGCACAGAGAGGAAATTTGCCTTATCTATCTTCTGTCATCTTCCTCACACATTTACTCCTCCATGAGGTCTGCTTCAATAAAAGTAAATTACCAGTATCTTCCTCCCTTGGGAAGCTTTTGAAGGGCAAGAATTCCACACAAAATATTGTTCATCAAATGCTGGGGATTATTTCTCTTTTGGTTAGCTGTATACTGCAGGTCTTAGTAAAGTAAAAAGGAATAACCATGTAACTTTTTTAAAATATAAATCTTCAGTGGTTTGGTTTTGGCCCTGACTTTGGCCTAGCAAAAAAAAAGAGTACAGTTAGAGATTTTCTGACTGTGATTTAATGATTTGAACTGGTTTCAGTACAGACTGAAATACTTCTTTCCTATGAAACAAAAATTAATTTCTTGGTAACTTTAGAACATATTTTATTGGATGTTCAGTATTCCTGCCTAGGAATAATAGCCTTCAACTGCTCATCTACATTTCTGATTATTAAACTTTAAACAGTCTGACAGTCTGAGACATAAAGAATTAATATAATTCTATATCACAGTTGTAAAAGACTGAGATTATTCTTCTTATGTTGTATTCAGCCAAATTAGAAATACAAGTTTTTTTTCTAGCAGGGAACTATGCAGCCCACTCTTAAGACTTTGTGCTGTGTTGTACCAAGTACCTCTGAGTGTGAAGAAATGTTGCTTCTTTTTGCCACTGTACTGTTTTTCAAAGCCAACATTCTTTCCAGCCATGCATACAAAAGCAGTTGTGAATCTGTGCCATTATCTTCATAGGTTAATGACATAATTATCTTAATATTAATTGAGGTAGTTCATGCTCCCAACACCCTTTCAAATACAGCATAACCCACATTCTATTCAGAAACCATTATTTGACAGGTAAATCTGGCTGTTTACAAAACCACTCAAGATTGTCCTTTGCAGGAAAGACCTCTGCTGAAAAGAAGGTGAAGAAACCAACTTCAGTAATACAACACTACTGCATAAATTATGGAATCTTTTTGAATATAGAAAGCCAATTTTTGATGTGTGCATAAGATAGGCTATTTTCATTACCATCTTCCACACTGGCAAAGAAGAACCTATGTACGGTTGTTGTTATCAATCATACATAATTTTAAGATTACTAATTCACCTCACAGATTTTGCATGCATGAGCTGTCACTCTTCAAATCATTTGCAGAGTTTTCCTTCATAAGGAATAGTATTGTGCATACTGCATGGTAAGCTATGTCAATATATCAATCCAATATCTTCATCCTATTAGTGATTAATAATTAAACATTCAAACAAAAGAAGAGCTAACATGTCTATACTGGTAAATGTAAATTGCTTTTTATACTGATGTAGAAGAGAGATGATTTCAGGAGAGGAAGCCTCATTTGAGAACAGTCCTCCTCATTTCTTAGAAGTAACTTTAGAAATCTCTTCTATGCTTTTCTACTTGTATCTGGAAAAAGAGACTGTTAAATAAACAAAGTGCTATTGGATTGATGTTTCACATGCTGGGAGGGGCGACAGCAACAGCCCTGACTAACTCAGCTCCACTCAATTGATTTCACACAAGTGATGTAATGACAAATTGGTTCAAATGATTAAACACAACTATAATCAGATTACTTATTGAGAAATAAACATGCATCAGCATGGTTTAGTGTCTCACTATGCTGAGACATAAATATATCTTGTTTCTACACATTTAGATTTGATAAGTTATTCATAAGCAGCTTTGGATGGAAGTTGAGCTGGACCCTGAGCACATTATGTCTATCCAAATTCTACCTGTTAGTTACATAACTTATCCAGTGGATTCAGAGAATGACACGGTTTTAGAAAACTAAACCAAGAACATGTGTCTTACATCATCATTATCCAGTTAATTACTCCCATCTCCTAATACTTGTCTATCCTCTTGAATTATCCCAATCTTTTTAAATTTATTTTTTCTTTTCTCCCTCGTGGGTACTGACTCCATTGACTTGTTATATCATCAGGGTTTAGGGAAGCAATTGTAGAAAAATGACACCACCAAACTTTTTGCAATGAATTACAGCTAGATTTAATCACCATTTGTAGGTTTGACAGATTAACTATTAATAACCACATGAGACACTGCTCACAAGAGTGATCAGAAGGAAAGTCCTATCAGTAAAGAAAAGGATATCTTATATTCACTTTGAATGTCAAAACACACAGGTCTGTATTTTCAAGATAGTTTGTCTCAATAACAGTGAGAAATACGTATACATTTCATTAAAAGGTAATTACATTTAAAGGAGAGAACTTCAGAATGATATTGAATTAGTTCTGCCACAGAAACAATTATGAAAAAAGCATGTGTAGGAACAACAAGAATTTATATTTTTCCAAATGCATTTAATTACACAAAACTGAATGAGATACAGAATATAATTAATCCAAATGATATAAAGCTGGCTGGTTTGTTTCTTTGTGGTTTGGATTTTTTTTCCACATTTGTTATGTGTTTTCTGGGCAGTGTATTTGGTTTGGAATTTTTTTTCTTTTTGTGTGTGTGTTTTTGTTGTTGTGGGAGGTGATTTTGTTGGGGGTTATTTTGTTGTTTGTTTGTTTGTTTGTTTTAATTCACATTTAGAAAATGTTGGCCATAATAATGGGAGTAGAAATACTGATGAAATCTGCAATCTGAATAGGCCTTCAGCTGAGAAGCCTTCTAAGAGTATATATAAGTACTAGGACATGTAAAAAACCACAAAGTTACCCTTCACATTTTAAAAAACAAATACAAGTAAATTCCAAAAGTGATTGCCATAGTGATAAGTGCACGTGGATGTACAGCAATATTTAGGTTTATGATTTTCATCTATTCTGCCTAGTATAGAAACCAGAATGAGGAGGGTTAGCTTTTAGTTTTAGCTCCTCAGTGTTTTACACACTTACCTGTCCAAGAAATTTGTCTACTTCTGTCATCATGAAATATAACTTATGACTGTGGTATGAGGGTGAAATTCAAGTTGGCCCTACATCTGTAACTGGTTTTTATCTGGGTACGAGGGGTTTCCCTTCATTCACCCACAGTGCTCTTAGTCATCAGTTCCCTGTGTTGTCTAGAAACTCCCCAGCCAGCCTCTGCATAGATAAAACAACACACTGATTTGAAATAGCAGGCTGACTGGAGACAAAATGATTGACTGAACTGTCAAACAAAGCATTTAATTAAGTGGTACAGATAACTGAAGTTTTGGACAGCCCCAGACGTTACCCCAGGCTGTGCACAGGCCAGTTGGTAAGTGCTATATATGCACTTAGTTATATTGATTCTCTTGGGTGGGGAAACTGACTGTTTCAAAGAATATACCAATTCCTGATGTGGAATTGACCAAAAAGGACATAAATAATATAAAATAGTGCAAACTGTTCCTGCTTATGCAGGTTTGGTTACATATCAATCTTTTGTATACAGCAAAGATAGACAAGAGATGTTTTATATACAGTTTAATATAATTCACAGAGGAGGATTATAGATTCTCTAAAGTGGTCACACAGGACCTTGAGCTGTCTGGATGATAAGAATTCATTAGAACAGTTTGGCAAGTCTCAGTTGATTCTAGTGAAGATACTCTTGAAAGAACCCTTGCAACTGGGACTCCCATCACTATCCAAGTGGCATGCAGACATCCTGTTCACGTGAGCATTACCCTATTCAAGGGTGCCAATAAATTAGATCTTTTTTTCAAACAAACCCTATCTTTGAATGTCTGTGCAGCACCTTACATGGAATGTGCTATTCTTGCTGAATGTTATTTCTAATATTGAGACAACAGAAGCAAAATAAAGCATTTTTAAATAACACTGGAACAAACAAAATAATCAAGGTAGCACACTACATTTTGGAACCTGATAGTCTAAAGTTAAGGATGTAAATGAGCATGAGTACAAGGGAAAAGTAATTTATGACTCTCCTGGAAAGATCAAGTGCAATTAGGGAAGGTTTTTTCAAGCTTTATGGTTCTGGTTACAGACTTCTTTAATTTCCCAAGTCAAGTCCTCTCTTTCTACAAAACTTAACATAATAAGCTGAAGAATTGAGTTGAATAGATGGATGATAGGTAGATAAATAGACAGATGGATTAATTATTTATGTTGCTGACTGAAGGTCAGATTTCTACTTTCATCTTTTGGACCTGGCTGCATATTTAATACTCTTATTAGAGAGATGGCTGGATGTTAATGTTCTCAATTGTTGATAGATTATGGTCAGTAGGAGGCCTCCAATGTCTCTTCTATCTGAATTATTTATATCTTACTAATGATTTAGATCCTGCTTATTTTAAAGAATAGGAATGATTTACATACTAATTAAGACTGTCAAAAATTGGTAAGATTATTATAAGAAGGCAAAAAGTGTCAATAGTGAGATTAAATCCACATTATGATTTATCTTTTCTTGGTACTACAGTGCCCTAAGCTTCATGGGATATATCGGTTTTCTGGTTTTTTCTTTTATAAAAGTCTGAGTATGTTTTGGAATGATCTGAGGATAAGTCTGTGACAAGCATGTGTTTAAGTTCTTATATAAGACATCATGGATTCATAGAATGCAATGTTGGAAGGGACCTCAAGGATCATCTGGGTCTAATGATCTACCTTTACTACTTACAAATCACAGAATCACTGAATATTAGGTGTTGGAAGAGACCTCAAAAGATCATCTAGTCCAACATATCTACTACAAAACCTAAGCAACCAGTGATAGAAACCCCCTTCATAAGCATATGTTTGTTCAAGCCATAAAATTCCTTTTCTTTTGGCAATAGCTTGTCTGATACAATACTGATGTTTTGTTCATTGACAATATTTAGTGTGAAAACCTATGCTTACCACCACAAAGAACAAATATTATACAAGGACTGAATGAAGAGTTAAAGACTCCAATGTCATGTTGTCATTTCTTTTCCTTGAAAAGTACCTGGCATCCCTGAAGTTGACTGAGAGCTAGGAATTATATTATTCTTGGTACAGGGATCTAAGATCATGTCTTTACATAACTAAAAGAAGAGAGTTTTAATCCTGTACCAGTCCAATCACTTTACTGATGCAAATATTTCACATAACAGATAAACATGTTTTTCTTTATTGTGTTTTTACTCAAGGCTGTTAACTCCCTCAAATTATGTCAATCTTCCACTAAATAGACAGCACTGATTGCCAAACTGAAGGAATAATGTATATTAGTAAGAGTTTTTATTAGTCTTTTTGCTTGCAGAGCCTTAAGCCTAATTCTTTAGATGAGGGCTAATTGCTTAAAATAAATCCAACATATTAGTCACTGTAGCTTTAGCCATTCAGTCTGCCTCCAGCAGAAATAGCTGACCAAGTAGCTACAATCTAACAACAAGAAAGACTTGAAAGGCGGAAAGTAAAATAGGTGAATAGTATGAACAGTAAACAAAACAAAAAGAGTCTCTGTGCCTTAATTGGAGAAAATAGGGCAAAAAAACTGCCAGGCATCTGGACAGGGCAGCAAGAGAAAAAAAAAGAGCTCAAAGTAAGAACTGCGGTAAAGACAGAATTATAGAACATTATGTTTGGAAAAGACCTCTGAAAAAACCTTCAAGGCCAACTGTTAACTGCTACCATGCTCAGCTCTAAACCATGTCCCAAAGCACCATATCCACATGTTTTTGAACACTTCCAGGGATGGTGATTCCTTTGCTTCCCTGGGCAGCCTGTTCCAAAGCTTGATAACCCACTCAGTGAAGAAATTCTTTCTAATATCTAATCTGAACCTCCCCTGGCACAACTTGAAGCCATTTCCCCTTGTTCTATCACTTGTTACTTGGGAGAAGTGACTAATACCCACCTCACTACAACATCCTTTCAGCTAGTTGTAGAGAGCAAGAAGGTCTCCCCTCAGCCTCCTTTTACCAAGGGTAAACAACTCATTTCTCTCAGCTGCTCCTCATAGTACCTCTGCTCTAGACCCTTCACCAGCTTCATTGCCCTTCTCTGGACATGTTCCAGCAACTCAATGTCTTTCTTGACAGGGGCCCAAATCCGAACACAGTATTTGAGGTGCAGCCTAACCAGTAAGAATATAGAAGGACAATTACTTCTTTAGTCATGCTGACAACACTATTATTGATACAAACCAGGATGCTGTTGGCCTTCTTGGCCACCTGGGCACGCTGCTGGCTCATGTTCAGCTCATATTTGATCAACACCCCCAGGTCCTTTTTCTCTGGGCATCTTTTCAACCACTCTTCCCTAAACCCATAGCATTACATGTGGTTGTTGTGACCCAAATGCAGGACCTGACACATGGTCTTATTAAACATCATAACACTGGCTTCAGCCCATAAATCCAGCCTGTCCAGACCCTTCTGTAGTGCTTTCCTTCTCTCAAAAAGATCAACACTTCTGCCCAACTTGGTGTCATGTGCAAAATTCCTGAGGGTGCATTCAATCCCTTCATCCAAATCATCAGTAAGGATGTTAAAGAGAACTGAACCACGTTATAATCTACCTGACACATACTAATCTCTAAAAGACTTCTGCAGAATTATTCTAACAGGATACTTTCTAACACTATACATTAGTATACATTTAAAATAGTAATAATAAGGTTCAAAATTTACCCAGATAAAGTATGATAATATAGTATTTTCAGTACACATGAGTTTTCTCTGCCTAAGCTTCAAAACCAACTAAAACCTACCAGACCACAATAATATAGTGCCAGGTCAAAGTTAAAAAACTCTGCTGAGAATTAACATTCATTTTTTGGGGGGTCTCTGTTATGCTGGGAAAGTCAGATACTGCAGGCATCTTTTTGTAAACCTGCCCTCTACAATAAAATACTGAAAGCTGGTTGGGAAACCCAGAAGTATACCAAGATTTTACTTCTGGTTTACCATGTACAAGGGTCAAAATGAAATTATTTACAATAATTGATCTTTTCTAATTGTTCCTCATATCTTAGTATTAATTATTCATATATATCATTTAGCTGTCACAATCAAAATGTGTCCCTTTGTTCTGTGCACATAAAGCTGTATTCCTCTCCCCTGTGAGCAATGCAGAAAAGGAAATTCAAAATTAACATTTCCTAATATGCAAGTGCAGTATTCAAACCAGCTCTTTTTTCAATAGAATGTGACACAGGGCATCATTCTATCATTATCTTGTCAGCAAGATGGCTGCCACAAGCAGGAGACTCAAATATCCCAATTATAAAGTAAAATTTTGTATTCAAATACATTTTATTCATGCGGAGGAGAACTTTCTGAGTTTCACACTGCCACCTGAGCAAAATAGATACAATTTTCTTTTAACTATGTATTCTAAATCTCCTCTGAGTATTAAACACACTCATAAAAGCTATGTCCTTAAAAAGAACAAGTAGAAACTTTATCCTGACTTTTGATTTAAGTTGTGTAAGGAAACTTATTTGACAGATACATTTTTTCCCTCAACCATTGAAATAGACCAGATTGTCACAAAAATTTGTGCTTCAGAAGAAGACCCGATTTTATAGTGAAATTAATACTCTTAGCCTCTGCAGATTTTCCTACTTTTCAGTAGTATGCTACTATGTAATATCATTAGCAAAACAATGACTATTCTTCCTTAAAAGGATACTATTTTAGCTTTTTTTTTAGCTATTAGTTATTTTAGCTCAAAGGTTGACTTGTATTGGTATAAGCTCTTGGCAAATGTCTTCTGGGAGAAAAAAAAAAAGCCATTAATCCCTTACTTGCTAAAATTACCACTCTGGCTCAGCAGAAAGAATAAAATTGAAGTTAAAGCCTTCCAGGTGATATGATGGTTCTGCAAAAAGCAGAAGGGGAAAAAATAATCTTATCTTAATTAGTGAACTGCTCAGTGTATGCTAGTTTTGAATCATCATCTATGTTCTACTATAATTCAGAGGAAAATTCAGAACTGTCTTGTATAGTTATGATCCTTGGTGATAGTTTGAAAAGTTCTTTATTTACACCTTTTTTTAAAACTGTAGTATACTCATTAATAACATTAATTCTGTACAAAGTGGAACATTTTATATATATATATATATATAAAAAAGTAAATAGGACAGGATTGGGCACTCATTTTCAGAAAAGTGACATGCCAGATAGACCAAGTTTTTGCTTTTGTGTTTTGGCAGGTCCAAAGCTATGATCAATGCTCTTTGACATTTGTTCGTGGTACATAATCATGAAATGTTAGTTGTTCTAATGGCTACAATTTCAAGCCATTGCATTTGAAAGGGTCAGTGGCAGAAAAGTTGGCATTTGTAGAGGTCCTACATGCTCATTTGTGATTACTATCTCTGAAATGTTGAGCATACCTTCTATCATAACAGCCTTCAAAAATGCATTTTATTGCCAAATAACTTTTAAATAGCGTCTGTGTGTGAAGAATTTTGTTTTCTTTTTTTTTCTTCACCTAACAAATATTTCTCTTACTGAGAAAAGTACACCTTACTTGTAAAATTTCCAGAATGTTTGCTGGACTGTGTTTCACAGCAGATGTCCATTCCCTGTTTCAGGGAATCATAGTAATACACCTTCAAATAATTCAGTGACATCATGTTACATGCAGTTAATAATAAACTGCTTCCATATATTAAAAATTTGTTCCTGATATCCAACCCTCACCTCTAAGAAGTATTTAAAAGTATAAATATTTCAAACAAAGGAATACATCTTTGCTGCCATAATGCTGTATTTTGAAATATTTAAATTACTAAACAATCTCCTATTCATAGTTTGTCTTTGGAATCCAATAAGATTATTGAAATTCCAGATTGCAGATAAAACCAAGTAAATAGAATATGACCAATTTCAAGGATAAATTATTAAATCTTGATGTATGAGACATTTAAACTGTCCTTATCACAATGATATCCTCATTCCATGATATCTTTGAAGTAGCAAAAGCTCAGAATTTTTTCCTTGTAGAAGAAAGAAGACAAAAGACTGCCAAAAAGCACATATCTTCTAGAGAACTTAGTAAAAAAAAGAGGTTTTATGGATTTCTGGCAACTACCTCTCTACCAATTTGAAAGGCATAGAAGGAACTGTTTGTGTATCTTCTGTGTTGACTAATACACAATTTCCCCTCCCTCACAAAGCCAGACTTCCTTTTCCATTGTGTGAAGAGGGCTTGGGGGTGGGGGCAGAAAGATTACTGGAAAAATACGTTTTGGGAAAAGCAAGATAACAAACAAGGCCAGTAAATGTACCTTCATGTAGAAACATAAGTCTGTTATTACAACTGCTGAGTGTACTCAGTCACAGAATGGTTGAGAATGAAAGGGACTTCTGCAGGTTGTCTGGTCCAACATCTGTGCTCCTAGCATGGACTCCTAGACCCAGTTGTGCAGGACCAGTTTTTGAATATCTCCAAGGAAAGAGATTTCACAACCTCTTTGGGCAACCTGTTCCAGTGTTTGGTCATGCTCACACTAGAAAAGTTTTTTCTGATGTTCAGATGGAACCTCCTGAAGAACTTGTCTCCATCCTCTTTGCACCACTTCTTCAGATATTTAAAGCATTAATAAGATACTACTCTGAGCCTTCTTTTCTCCAGGCTGAACAGTCCCAGCTCTCTGACTGATGCTCCAGTCCCTTCCTCAGCTTCATGGCCCTTCACTGGGCTCTCCAGGATGTCCATATCTCTGTTTTACTGAGGAGACCAGAAAAGGACACAATACTCCAGGTGTGTCCTCATCAGTGCTGAGCAGAGTTAAAGGATCACCTCCCTCAGCCTGATGAAAATACTTTGCCTAATGCATTCCAGGACACCATAGCCTTATTTTCTGCAAGGACACACTACTGGCTTATGTTCAATTTGGTGTTCGCAAGAACCACAGGCCCTTTTCTGTCAAGCAGCTTTCTGGCTGATGGTGTCAGTATATACTGGTGCCAAGGTTTGTTCCTTCCCCTGTGCAGGACTTCACACTTCCCATGAGGTTCTTGTCAGACCATTTCTTCACCCTGTTGAGATATGCATGGCAGCTGAACCCTCTGGTATATCAGTCACTCCTACCAGTTTTGTGTCGTCAGCAAACTTGCAGAGGGTACAGTCTACCCCAGTTTGTTAGGACATATCTACAAAGAAACAGCAGAGTGGTGGAGGAGAGGAGAGGTCTGAATCTAACCTAGGCTTTTTAACTGTAGTGATGAAGAGATTCAGCGAGTGCAAAATAGCAGTGAAGAGAGAAAATCCAGCTATCAGCAGAAAGCCAGCTGAACTGTAGGTGGTAAAGCATCACTTAATCAAATAAGTTATTGCAAAAAATTAAACAGACCAGAACAGAAGCTTAAAAGCTAACACTGACAAAGTACCAATCAATGTTATCAGCAAACATTAAATTGCTTTCCAAATCAGAAGAGAAGTTCACTATGCAGGAAAGGGCTACTTCACCATAATATAGCAAGACAGATCAACAAAAAATGCAAAAATGCTGAACCCCCAGACAGTGATTTTAAAAGTAAGATATTTTATTTTGATAGAATTCCTGTCACCAGGTTTTGTGCTAAAGATTGTATTCAAAGTCAAACCATGCAACACTAAAATATTAATCAGTGAAACATTTTTGAAGAACATAAATACAATATTAAAAATATTTCCTAAATATCTGTGATTTAGAGAAGCATAAATAACCAGTCTTTTATTATTAAACTTTCAATTTTTACTTATTTTGTAATTATTTTGATTGTTTTCTTTGGAAAATTTTCCATTCTTAGTCAATCAGATTAACAGGAAAAGATACAAAAGATAGTTCAAACACTTATACACTTAAAAAAATCTGTTATGTCCCAAGGTGGAAGTTAAAATATTAAAGTCATTAAAAAGAAAAAGGAAAATTTAAATTAAGCTGGATAAATTGGAAAAAGAATCTGAAATCAAGGAGGAGAAATTCAGTACAAAACAGATTGTTGAAGCATATTATATATTATAAATGAACCTTACATAGAATATGGTAGTCATTGTTATTCAGAGAGGATTGTAGACCCCAAAACTACCCAGCCAGATAAACTAGGAAGAAAATGAGAAAAGCTGACCTTGTAACAGAAAAATATGCTGCTGGCATTTAACCTGACTCATAAACTAGATTGAAGGATTTTGAAGACATATAGAAAGGAATGCAAAACAAAGGTCAGATGTCTGTGCCAAATGTAATAAAGACTGTGACTGGATGACAGAAATTCATTCCACATAACACTTAAAAGCCTATAAAGAGTGACTGATGGATGTAGCAGCAGAAAGAACAACATGACAAAAGAAGGTCCTGATCAAATAACATTGTGGAAAAGGACAATGGTCTGAGAAACAACATGAGAACCTGCATGTGATCAAATCTTATTTAAATGTGGTTTTGCTTATTTGTAGTAACTGTAAAGTCAATTTGGCATATTGTAAGAGGCAACACCCCTTACAACACTGGCTACTCCATTATTTGTTTGTGCTTACAAGTGTCAAAGCGCATTGGAACAAATACTTCCCCTTACTGCACACATTGCCTGTCTTATTCTGGTTAGCTGGTGGATGGAGAGTGAAAGTATTCCTTCAGTCAGCTAGCCTGACTGGGGAGTTGTTCAGCCTTCAGCTGGCAAGAAACATCAGAAGTGGAAATCAAGCATGTGTACATGCACACATACAATGGAGACTATTTGGAAAAAAAGGAAAAGGTGCTCTGATCAACTTTGTGGCCCTCCTCTGGACCCACTCCAACAGGTCCACATTCTTTCTATGCTGAGGACCCAGAGCTGGATACAGTACTCCAGGTGAGGCTTCATGAGGGCAGAATAGAGTGGCAGAATCACCTCCCTAGACCTGCTGGTCATGCCTTTCCTGATGCAGCCCAGGAAAAACTGCAGGTCAGACCAATTTCTCTACAAGCTAGAGATTTTTGCATTCTCTAAGGGTACGGGACTTCTAAATTTGCTTCATGCTTGGATTGAGTGGAATATAAAAAGGTTTCCAGTGTTGTCCCTTCCTGAATGACTGTTAAACTGTAATGTATAAATAGAGATATATTTATCACTAACTTTGGCTTGTTACAAGTCACTTTTTTTTCAGAGACCTAGAACTGTGTTAGCATATATGTGCCTATCTATCCCAAAACTGCACTTCTGCCCACGTAAGGAGGAACACTGGTAGCTTTTCTAACAGTCCTTAAGTTCACTAAGGCAAATTTGTGAACATCCTGGTAACCACACTGAAGAATCTAGAAAGTTAAACACTAATGGAAGATGGGGTAAAAGTTCACAGTTTACAAGAAGTTACAATACATAACACATAGAACAATTTATTCACTTCTTCTGTCATAATAACAATAAAAAAGTCAGCGTAAATTGCAGCAAAGAAAATATGCAAAGCAGTTTCTTAGAGCAGCTGGGAAGCTAAGCTAGCAACTGGGATGAGTGTTGCTGGAGGAACCAGTCAGGTATTCAGAACAGCAGTCTGTGCTGTGGTAAGCAAACAGGCTTTCTAACAACAGCAGTAATAACTAACCTCAAAATCCCAATAGAAACAACAAAATCCATTCTTCCAGACACAATTCACATTCCTGTCCCCTGACTCAAGCATAGTCCATCTTATTCTGCTTTAGTTGCAGTAGCAGACTGAAACATCTCAAATTCAGTCTTGCCTGCTTGGCTGCAAAGCCCTATGTCAGCTCTGTTGAATGGATTAATCAAGTTAGAGAACATACCAAAGGCCTACTTACAGATAAAAGAAAATTTATATCTTTTAAAAGAAAGGAAATTTTATATTGTTCATTTCTTTCTTATTAAGACCATAACTGTAAGTACTTCTACCTCCAGGACAGGAAAGAAAATTTTATCTGTTGTTAATTGAATCTACAAGATAAAAGGAGAGACACAGTAAGGCAATTGCTTTCTATTATACGAGATCCAGCCTAGCTGTGATGAACTTAAGCAGTCACAGGTGCAGCAATCACCAGTTGGCAGGAGGAGAGGACCTATGGGTATTCTGCTCTACTAATGTCTTGCAGTAGAAGTCTCAGCTTTATTTCAGCTAACTCTGTTAAAGTGATAGGAATAAAAATGAGAGTAATAGAAAGATTTGTGAAATTTTTAGTCATGATGCAAATATGTAGATGTTTAATTGGTTAGGTTTTCCCAGGAAAAGTTCTGTCATTAGTTCCTAGACAAATGGAAAGGTAACACAGCTTGGGAGATGTGGTACTACAGCAGGATTTTGAATTAATCTTTATGTATTTTCTTTCATCCTTAGGGGTTTGGTTTGGTTGGTGTTTTTGTGGTTGTAGGTTTTTGATGTTGTTGATTTTTTTTCATTCAATAGATATTTTATAGAAATATTTTTAGTAGATGAGTGTAGATATGTGTCTGATAGCTAGTATTTGGCAAGCACTTTTTGGAGTGGAAATTCTATTCATGTTACTAAATATTTTGCACATCATAATAACACAGAGTAGTACTGTTCTGTATTGGTCAAGGAAAAAACTATGAGAAATTTCTTGTGCACTAAATTACAAGCAAGGACAAATTTAAAGTAATTGTCTTGACTGTCTTGTATCTACTGGGCACAAATAAGACTTTGTGATTTATAAGAGAAATAATGACTTTATTAAAGACTTGTTCAAGTTAATTTTTCAAAATATATGGTGCATATGACCATTCATTACTGATTTTTAATGCTTCAGTCGTATCAAGCAACACATATCATTTGCTTATCTCATTGACATTTTCTCTACAGACGGAAAATCGTATGTCCCCTTCCCTGTCAGAGTGTCAAAGATGCTGATGAATCTTGATTACAAACAAAATAGAAAAGAAAGGAAGTATCACAAATGATTCTGATTTCTAGCTTTGAAGATAAATTTATCACAATGATCTGGCTTGGGACACTATTGTCTTTACATATAAAAATACACGTTGTTTCTATTCTAAACATCTGAACACACAGAGAAATAGGTTGTATTATTCATTCCCAGCTGAACAAAATAGTACATGGAAACACTTTTTTTTTTAGTGATTTCTTGCATGCATTTTCAGAATTTCCAGGCCCATAAAGTTCAATTTTCAGCCAGTCTTCTTAAGCTGTGAATTGCTCCTATCTTTCTAATAGGCACTTTACAAATCTCCAAAAGAAAAAATGAAGGTGGAGATGTTTGCCAGACAGGTAACTCTGTCTGGGTAATTAGATTTGAAGGAGTCAGAGCAGGAAAGTTGCTTTCCCTCAACATTAAGACATTAACCAACTATATAGAAAATAATCCTGTGAAGTCTGAATTATGCACTGTGTTCCAAGATAATGAAGCAGCAAGCCTTATGGAAATGCCTTCACAGTGCCCAGCAAGCTCCCTGCCAAAGCTATTTCTATTCAATTTGCAAGCCTAGAAACACAGATAGAATGCTCTTGGTATTGCAGTAGTATATAGCTACCAGTGAAAAGGATAATGTACAGTAGTTTTTTCTATTTGTCCTGACAAAATAGAATACTAGAGCTGCTGTAAATAGTACATCTCATTAGTTTTGCATTAAAAAGAACACATTTTAGACCTTACATGAATAAGTCAGTCTGAAATCCTTTGAAAAAAAGTGTGTAACACAAAGCCATGGTTGAGTATTTTCCAGTAAGTTGTATAGCTTGTAATAGAGGCTGAAAATTGATTTTTAAATGTGTTTAACTTAATGAATGCAAAATACATTACAACATTGAAAAGAACTGTGTGCAGTTTATTTCTGTAGAAATGGAAGAACTAGAAAGGGAAGGGAAGTTCTCAAGTGTGGTTAGGAAATATCAGTTCAAGGAGGTATAGATTAAACACTTACATTATTTTTACACAAAGAAAAAAAGAAAAAACAAATTTAAAAGAAAGTAAGAAGAAAGAGTTATGGTATGTGGGACAATTCATAAAGGGTAAGAAGTGGACCAGCCAGGGCAGATATGCAAATACTCCATTCTCACAGGTTAAAGAGAGATGTTATTATACTGTAACATATTCTGAAGTTTCAAATTTTCTTCAGCCCTTGAAACAGCTTTGCCCTCTATTAACAGAAAAAGTGAAAGGAAATTGAATAAAAGGTAATCATGGTGTTCCCTCATTGTCAAGTAGATTTGACAATGATTTCACTGTTTTCCTTCTCTTCAGGTCTTTGTAATTTGCTTACTCTGACCACTGTGATCATTGGTTCTTCTCTACCAATGTAGATGGAAAGAGTATATTAAGGTTTTTATAACTGTCCAAGGCATGAGAAAATTTAAATCAAACAACTCTCTCTTGGTAAGAAAGACCTCTTTGACTTGGATATCTGGCACATGATGTGTGCCCATAAAATAGAATTTTCCTATTTTTACATCTATGGTGTTAGATATGTTATTGTTTATGACCACAATGCATGTCACTCTGTAGTGCAAACATCATTTTGTATGAATTTTGAAATAAAGGAAATGTTGCTTAAAGGAATGTTTAAACAGGAAATACACAATGGGCTAAAAGGAAAGGACAACCTATGTATGTTCTTAATAACTCCAGAGGTGCTTTTTTTTATAGGTATTATCCTTCATTTATTGAAACTGGTACATCTCTGGAAAGGCTGACAAATACTGAATAAGACTAATATATAGTTTTCAGTGGAGGGTCATGTATAATGAGCCTTTTTCCTCTTGATTGCTTTGAAAGTGGATTGTTTGCATAGATACATCTTGTGCTTATTTTTACCTACAGCACTTTCTGCAGAAAGCACACTTTCAATCTTCAGACCCAATGTTTATCCTTTAACAGAGACATTTCAAATGCTTTCAGTCTTAGTGCATATTGTATGTCAAGAAAGATCTTGCAGTGTCTGGGCTTTTGTAGCAGTGTTCTATAATTGCAAATATGCATTTGAAAAAAATCTGCAGATCTCCACTTGGATCAGAATGCAGATGTGAACCTTGGTAGCACATAACAGTGTATCAGGTTTTGACAATGTTCTAAGATTCACTAGTATTCATTTAACTCTATAAACCCCACCATTTTTGATTACAAAGATAGCATCATGACTACTCTTGATTCATACTGATGTAGTATGTTTTTTCTGCACTAGAGTTGGGATTAAAAATGTAATTCTATAATCTTAAATACTAGATAAGAAAACTTTAGTCAGGCACTAGAAATGTAGAAAACGGTTAAAAGCCTGCTCATTAAAAGGCTGAGAGAGAGGATACAAAGTTTTCTTTCACACTATTTTTTCAATATTTTGGGTTTTTTTCTTTCTGAAAACCTTGTCTTAAATAGCTGGAATCCTACATTCTTCCAGTTATTAGCCTTTCTGTAGAATTGCCAGTAACTGTGACATTTAAAGCTGGTGGTGATGATGTTTTTCTAGCAAAAATGTCTGTCTTCCAGCAACTGATTCAAGATAAAATGTTCATTATGCAGTCTCCTTTTTCAAACAGTTCCAAAAATTCCATGATACTAAATGTTGGTGTGTCATACAAATGACAATATTTTTATGCTAATGGGCAGAAAACTGGTAGATTTTCTTGAATAGGGGATGAAAAAAAAATAAAAGCAAGCTTCAACGACAGTGTCATGATTTAGACATCACTTGTTTGAGATCATGTGAGATTATGGTGGTTCAACTGCAGAAATCACCTCCATTTAGATTAGGATGAGTCTCCCTCATCTGGTAAAGTTCTGTTTAGGCTATTGTTATAAATACAACTATAAAGAATAGAGCAATGCCTACAGCAGTGTGAAAGTGCAACAGAGATAACCACAGTTAAGAATCAAACCAAAGCAATTTAGAAAATTTAACATCCATAGCTGTCTTCTGAAGAAGTCTGTTAAGGCATAAGTGACCAAAACTATTACTGTAAAGTGTTGATCAACAGTATGGTACAAACAACAAATTGGTTTTATTCCTGCTGCTCAAATAACAAAAAGAACTAAAGAGTGAGTTTGCAGGAAAGACTGGTCTAAGTCTTTCAAAAATTTGGAGTTTGGAGGAAGAGGTTTGGAGGTTATTTTGGTTTTATTAATGGGAGAATAATGTGAAAAAGTTTAACATGTATATGTGTGAAGACAAACTCATGAAGACAGAACTGAGAATTGTTTGCTGTGAATTATAAGTTCTGTCTTTGTTAAGTACCGTCAGTAAATTAATTCAAGGCAGATTTGTTTTATTTGATGTAAACAGTGTTTCTGTCAAGCATAGCAACTCCACTTAAATTATCTTCAGTGTTTTCTTTTTTAATCTCAGATCTTTCCTAAGCGGTAAATAAATGCAAATATTAGAATGTCTGAACTATTAGATCACACTGATTTACAACAGAAAATTTACCTAGTAAATTCTCCCATATTAATTGTAGTTGTTTGCAAATAATTCATCTGAATCTCATAACTAATTTGTTGTTATGCAAGTCAGTATCAGTTACATCATTAAAAAACAGCATTTTATGTCAAATGTAAAGGCCTTTACAAAAAGTACTGTTATAACCCAAATAAAGGAGAAAAATCTAACCCATCTTAATAACATTGTTGTAATTATATATGAACAAGTTGCTGAGAAAATATTGTTAAGTCCCCTCACTTCATCTTCTCTGCTTTTGAATATTTTTATTCTGTATGCTGAACTACCAATGATGTTAGAATAGCAAGACTGTAGCTTGTGTCCCAAGGAGTGCAAGACAGAAGGAACCTTGAAAGCACAGGAAGAAAGTAAAACCAGAGAACAGAGACTTAGATTGACCAAAAAATAATTGGTGTTACAGTTGTGTAAAAAGTCTAATTAAGTTACCTTAACTGACAGCATAGTCTTTAAAGCATGTTTAAAATTACTAGACTTGCAGCAGCCACTGCTTCAGAGTCAGGTGTGCTGTGATGGCACTGATATCTTACACTGTACAGCCACATATCCAATTATCTTACTATCATTAAAAGGAAGGCTTTCTTAACATTTGTTTTAAGGTTTCATTGTTTGTGTTCTGTTAGTATGGTTATCTGCCTTTAAGAAGTAGCTATTAATACTGAGTGCAGCTGCAGTGGAACTATTACGCTTTCCACCACTAAAACGTTCCCTCATTCCCAGTAGTGTGGAATGGATTTTCTGTTCCCCACAGAAGAGAGAAAGGAGTTGTGATAGCCCTAATATGTCAATTATTACAGTCTTTCTTCAGATGGATCAACCCAGTCTCAGGAGAACTATGCCCTGAGGCCCTGAGCTTTGAACAGCTTATATATTTCCTTAAGTTCTAATGGGTTCTTGAAGTCTTTGAAACACCTGAAAATAACAAATTTAGGAACAGGACTTATATTTTCAGTCATCCAAACCTATAGCCTGATTATCACTGTCCATTGTATCTTAGCAATGAATTTGTTCAAGGTCAGGCTGAACATGATTTTTAGTAACTTGATCCATTGTAATATTTCCCTAAATGTGTCAGGAGGTTAGAGTAGGTAATCTTTACAATCCCTTTCCAAGTCAAACCATTCCATAATTCTCTGAATCTGTCATTATATGATTCTACAGTTTTATTGTTCTATGATTCAGGAATTATGGTCTCTGTTAACTTCACCTCCCAAAGCAATATGTAAGAAAACTTCTTATTGACTTCAGTCAAATTTCTTTGGCCAGATTTTTCAATTAATACCAAGTCTAGATTCAGTTCAGGGTTAAGAGTCAAAAAGTGTTCAGATATTTTTATCCTGGATGACTTTAAATCACTGAATTCTTTATCCAAATATGGATCATTTATTTCTTTTTAAGACATCTTTTTGAATGTTCACAAAGCTTCTCATAAGTCACTAGGTTTTGGCTGAGCAAAGAACATTACTTTTATTTTTCATAGTTCATGGAATACAGGTAGTATCATTTTTTCTTTTCAATATATTGAATAAAATCAGAAAATGTTCTGTTTGCAGTCCTTTGTTTCTAAACCAGAGAGAAAAGTAATCTGAATTCTACAGAGACTGAAATCTGTTGATTATATAGACTGGTAAAGATAAGATGATCATTACATTGTTCACCTCATAACACTACAATGTTTTTAGTCCTCTTCTTTTATTTCGGCATAGTAAATATACAATTTGAGTAAAATAAGTCATCTATTGTTCATTTGGTTTACATTTAATATCTGAATTTTTCTGCATATTTGTAAAAAGAGAAGAAATTTGGCCTTACAAAGAAAAGAGATATCTAAGTGTTCTGAGCCAAAGATAAACATCAAAATGTCAACTCTAAAACACTGCTCAATGTTTTTTATGCCTTAACAACAACATCACATCAGAAGTCAGAGAAATTACTCTCCAGTTTCAGTTCAGTAGTTGGAAATAAATTGCTCATACATCTCTTGAGAACTGAATTTTCTCTATGCAGGTTTATAAATCAAATAGAAAAGAAGGAGATTATGTTTATAATACTTGTACCCATATTCTTCATTCATAAAAATGAATTTCATCAATGCAAATTTAAAGGTAGTAAAGTTAATGTCTCAGAGATGACCTTACAGCACTCGAGTTAACTAACTACACAAAACCTGAGCTGTTATTTTTTCATAAAATATTCTCAAGACTCATGATAGATTAGTTTAACAAAGAGAAACATTTTATGTATGTTGTAATATCTGGTAACTGTCTTTTTTATTTTTTTGTAGGTAGTTGTATTTCTTTTTTCTTGGTGAAAAACTCATGAATGAGACACAGTCAAGTCACTTTTTGTCATTTACAATATTGCCAGAAGGAATCTGTTCAGTACATCTATAATTTAGATTTACAATTTACTTTAAATGGTAAGGCTATCAAGTGCTAATATCACTTCGAGAGACAGAGAGAGGAACTCTCTATAAGCATTCATTTTCACTTTGGTAATGCGATTTGTATGTTTTTAACTCGAGCTGTCTTCTCAATTGTGTTTTGTCTTCCTCTCATCCCCTTCCTTCCCAGCTAATACAAAACATACATACATAATAAGCTTGAAAATGTGCTGGGATTTCATGAGTTCAACATGTTTAAAAGAGCACTTCTAAGAAAAGTGTAATGCAGAGGTAGCTATCCCTATTTAAAATGTTTCAGCTTTAGAATTTTCAAGGGAAACTTTTTAGTGATTTTTATTCAAATTAAGTTTATTAATTTTCCAGTGAGAATAATATACAGAACACTGCAATGACCTGGTCCAGAAGGAAAGCTGTTCTTTATTGAGAATACTTAAATACAAGGTCTGGACTTCATTATCCATGGGAAAAACAGTTATTTCTAAAAAAAAAAAAAAAATTATTTTAATAATGAAATTTATTAGTTATAAAATTAAGGTTTGTATTTCCTCTGAGAATTAAGTCCATGTGTGAATTCATTAAAGTTCAGGTGATCGAACATTGATTTCTGGCAAGTCAAGACTTAAGGTGCCTACATGCATTTATACAGATTTAGGAGAAATCACCACCCATATGGATTCAACTTTTAGTATTCTTTTCCTGCTACAATAAAGTTCAAAGAATGGGTTTAAGATTTTCTAAGTGTCTGTTAGAATTTCTGTTTACTTAGTAGAAAACATCTAACAAGATTGTTTAGCTTGAAGTTGTAAATCTACTGCAAATGACAGTTTGGAAAGACAGGACAATTTGATGGAGAGTTAGACAATAAATAGACATGTCTCCTTAAAGAACAATACACATTGTACCTGGCGCTGGCTTATTTCAACAATACTAACTTTCAAGATGCTTATCTTACAAAACCATATCTGTGGCACGTAAAGAAGTTTTGATTATGAGAGTGAAATGCTGAAATGCATCATTGATGGTAATATGAGGCAGGAATCAAAGCTGATAAGAATAGAAAGAAGTTTTGTATTTTTCAAAATTAAATCCACTCTCAAAATTGCAATCTTTCAAGAGCTCTCAACTTAGGTGCTCTCAGCTCTCTTGCGCTGTTTTAAGAGCCAACATTACTCATGCCAACAGGATGCTGGCTTTGTTGCCTCCAACAGCTAGTCTGACAGCATCCTGCCACTCTATATGCTAGGTTCTAAGCATGTTTTAATTATTCATTACCTTAGAAGAGAGAACTTTCCTGCTGTCTGTATCTACAGACAAGCACAAACACCAGCCTTAGCAACATTTGCTCCTACACCTCTTCTCTTCTGAAAGAGATGCCGAATTTTCCGCTTTTTGAATCAATGAATGCTATGCTTCAGCTTTATCTTCTACTGAAAAGCCAGTTCCATGTTTTTCTTGGCCTGCGAAATACAAGCTTATTTTTGCTTCTTGTAGATACTTATGACAGAGAAATTACTATTCATTTCAAAAGTCAAAAGTTTTGTTTGATGAAATTCCTGTAAGTAAAGTAAAACATGTAAACTCAAAATGGGAAAACCCTTTTTGTTCAAAAAACATTTTTCACTTTTTTTTTTTAATTTGTAATATACTTTGAAATTTCCCCATAGAAAATAACCATCACTTTTCAAGACCTATTTCTATTTATCTGAATATGCTAACTTTGCTTCTATAACACCACCATTTTTATAATATCTGATATTTTGGGTTGAACTCTGGAAGTAAATATTGTTGAACCAGAAAATATAGCTCATTTTCTAAGTAGAAAAAGCACTGTAGAGCTAAGTAGAAAGCTAAGTAGAAAAAGCTTTTCGTGCAAAACAAAAATCCACTATAACCCTATGTTATCACACACAGAATCACAGAATCACAGAATATTAGGAGTTGGAAGGGACCTCGAAAGATCATCTAGTCCAACCCCCCTGCCACAGCACGATTCCCTAGACCAGGTCACACAGAAGCGCGTCCAGACAGGTTTTGAATACCTCCAGAGAAGGAGACTCCACAACTTCTCTGGGCAGCCTGTGCCAGTGCTCTGGCACCTGAACTGGAAAAAAATTTCTACGTGTATTTACACGGAATCTCCTATGCTTCAGCTTACAGCCATTGCCTCTTGTCCTGTCACTGGGCTTCACTGAGAAGAGCCTGACCCCATCCTCCTGACACACACCCTTCACATATTTAAAAGCATAGATGAGGTCACCCTTTAGCCTCCTCTTCTCCAAGCTAAAGAGATCCAGCTCCCTCAGCCTTTCCTCATAAGGAAGATGTTCCAGCCCTTTCATCATCTTTGTGGCTCTGCGCTGGACTCTTTCAAGCAGTTCCCTATCCTTCTTAAACTGAGGGGCCCAGAACTGTTTCCTGTTGTTATACTCCCTTGAAAACTTCAATAGCAGCATGTTATCTTATGAGTTTTAATAGTCATTACTTTCATGATAACAGTCACTTACTGAAGATGACTACTAAAAAGCATTTATAAAATAAAAAGCATTTGTAAAAAGCAAGGAAAATTCAAGTACTTAACAGGGATGAACTTGAATGAGCCAAACTGACATAGCATTATTAGTATTATTTAGCGTGTTTGTATTTGTGAAATGTGATTTTTAAGATGCTTTGTCTGCACACAGAGAAATGGAAATACTTAACTTTCTCTTATGTGTGTGCTTGTAATAAACAAACCTAAGCATGAATAAGTGCTGTACATCAGTGTTAAGAAGAAATGACTGTAAGGATAAAATGAATTCTGTAAAGATTAACTTCACAAAGAGGTTTGGGCCTGTAAAAATTTAGCAGCATAATCTGACTGTTGTTGTCAATATAAAGTTATTCACGTTAACTAGTTTGAAGAGTCAAGAACTTGGTAGTAAGTACTTTAAACTATGCTATTCTACTTTTCCCATAAATTAAAAATATATTTCCTGTAACTTTTTATTCTATTCTTGACTTGTTGTTTGAATTGCACAACTCATTCAAGAAGAGAGAGTAGAAGTCAAAGGATTTAGCATCTATTCCTCATATACGAAAACATCCGTTAAACTCCAAAGCTGTTTCATATCACTGAGGATGAGAGTCTACCTTAGACATTTTAGTATAAATTATATGTTTAAATGAGATACAAATAAATAAGGACACAAATACTGAGGAAATTGACTCAGAGACAGGAAATCCAACTGAGAACAATGGACTATGTTCTGAAAGTTACAAACTGGAAAGTGTTTCAATAACATGAACAATGATGGGTACTTGAGCAGCACAAAGACAGACTTGCACACAATCAATTACAAACAGAAGTTGTACTTCTAGTAGAAATTTTTTATGTTAAATCTACATATCTTGATGTGAATGATTTTAGAAACTAGATATTTGCAGTATTTCCCATTGTTTTCTTCTTTCCCACGTTTTTATTTCAATAATAGTGAGGCTTATTCTCCTCTCAGCATCTCTCCTGACAATGGATTACCTTCTCTGATTTAAATTCTTTGATAAAGAGATCAGTTCTTAGATTTGTATAGCAGAGTTTCGTTTGTTTCCTGTCCCCATGGTTCATTACCTTTGTTTTTCTCGATTTTGTTCTATATTCCTCAAAAAAATTATGTGGAAATTAAAGGTTCCTGAGTTGTTGGCATTTTTGTGCGCTAAAGAATGACCTTAATCAATGGTGTTCCCCTGCTGACTTTCAACTACTGTACATAGCTATAGAAATTCTGTTTCTTTGCCTGAATAAATTTAATTACACACTCAGATTCACTCAGTCAATCTCAGTTGAGAGTCTTGAAGTAAGAGATACTTAGTGACATTTGGTCCTTATTAAGTATTGCACACTGTTATTGTGAATTAACCACAGTCACATTTTAGATGCTTCAGAGGGAAAGTTCATCTATAGTGCTATAAACATCTTCTTTGTATTTGAGCTTCAGGTGAACCTCTATTAAGTTTCTGTAGTGGGATTTAAAGATTGCTCTAAATAAATATAGAATTTCATTTTTCTCAAATATATTTTTCTAGTGTTTTTATAAAAGATTGGATCTTTTCAGTAGAATAGAATAAAAATATTTTACAGCTACAGTAAGCAAAGTATCATGTTACTCAGAATTTATTTCACGATTTAAAACTTGCTTATGTTTATATTTCCTACTGAATACTTTTTAAATGCATCAAATTACCACAAACCTCCAAATTCTATACACAAAACACTGAAATATTTTGGCATAAAGTCTCCAAGAACCTTGTTTCTCATAATGTAGAACAGAGATTTATATAACAATAACTAAACAAACTTCATAATTTAAACCAAGTCAGGTCTCTGAAAATCAGGATTATGGTGTTCCAGTGTTTCAGATAATCATCCTGTAAAATAACACATGGAGAGGCATTCAGTTGTGATGGATTTTGTGTGTATTTAACAGAATAAAGGAAAAGAAAAAAATGAAATCAACCAAATGATCACTTGAGCTGTCAACATCAGTAGTGATATTAATCTTCAAAGTATTGTACATATGTTTTAATTAACTAGCAATAATTTGTTAGTTAAACATTAAGAAAAATTAAACTGATAGTGAAAAATCAGTCTTGATTAAACTGCTTTGATTTCTTTAAGCTTAGGGAAACAAAAATTCTATTCCATCATTTACTTTGCATTCTCATGTATTACTCCTTAGTAAGCAAAGCCAACCATTTACCCCAAAGGGACATATCCTCAATTACATAGTAAAAAATTTATTTTACTTTATACCTCAGATCACAAAGTAAAATTAAATGGGAGACCTGGTTTTAGTTTAGCTTTATTTTCCCCTAGTTTCACACCAATAATATATAAAGGAAAAATCAAGAGGAATAAAAAAGAGCAAAAACCAACTAGCTAACCAAAAACCTACCAGTTTTAACTAGTAATAAACAGAAAGACTAGCAAGAAACTGTATTAGTGCTTAACCCACAAGAAATCAGAACAGTTACTGAAGTGTTTCAATACATTCTTAGATTAGGTGTATATGAAGCTTAGCAAGGAGATAGGGGTTCAAGATGGCATTCAGGGAAAAACAAATACACCCATCAAAATCAGATTAAAGGATATCTTGATATGGCATCTGTGTTCTGTTCCTCAGGGGCAGATGAAATAATTCACTGAAGCATGCCAAAGGACTTAAGGGAAGTCATTTTGAATCATTGCAGTATCTCTAAGAACTCGAGAGAAAAGATGAGATCACAGAGAACTGGGAAATTTTTGTCTATAGTGTTTGGCAAGAGGTTGGAGATTTCTTCCTTTTCTTATGGACTGTAGAAGTAGATGTGACATATTAAAAGAATAGTTATCAATGATTTGGTGTACAATTGTGAAGCATCTTAAACTCCAAAAGAATCTCTCTTAAGGTCAGATTTTCATTAATTTTACGACAGAAAACAGTTTGCAGATGACATCCAAGAGAAAGGAGATGCAGTCTGACAAAGCTCAGTCTTCAAAATGGTCTTGACATTAGAAAAAAAAAACCTCTTTAGGCATTCATGGTCTTCTCAAAACAGTCAGTACTGCAGAGGTTTTTTTATCTATTTGAACACACTTAACATTTGATTTTTGCTAAGAACTAACCTACAGCATATAGACTGTTAATTTTTATAAGGTGTAAAAGATTTATCAGAAAAGTTAGTCTGTGGCAGTTCCTAGATCTTAATTGGACAAAATCAAAATACAGTAGATTAAGACATATTTGTTTTATTTGTTTTAATTAATTTCATATCTGCTATGTTCATGTGTCTGTTGGAAAGAAAGATCAAATAATTTGTCCAGCTCCAACTGTGGTGTGCTACAGGGAAATGGCTGACAATAAAAAAGCATAATACAAAGTACTATTTCTCCCCTTTTGAAATATAAATGTGAGGCAAAATTTCTGGTCTCTAAAAGGTTGAAGATTTCTCTCCCCTCTAGGATTGTGGCTGGGAAAAAGTATCTCTAAACTGGGACTGACTAATCGATGAGAAAAAGATTATCTGATATGTTTCCTGAACTACTTTTTTTTTTTTTTTAATATCAACGTTAGTAATTTCTAAATACATGTAATTTTAAATAATCTAATATTTAACATAAATTCTAGTGGCGCTATTTATTTTTTTTTAAATGAGGAGCTGTGCCTAGACTAATATCCTGTAGTCTTTGGTGAAATATTTAACATCTGTTCCTATTTTAACAGATTTTGATGGGTTTGGGTTTGTTTTCTATTTTTAAGTATCATTATTTATATAACAACAACAAAAAAGGTTTGTTTTAGTATAAATATTAATATGTATTGCTTATTGTTTACCATTCAACTGTTTAAAAATTGATATAACTATAAAATTTACCAACTCTATAGTTTTTTTTTATCAGAAGTAAACTTATTCCAAAATCATTTACTGTACAAACATATAAATCATCTGTCTTGTATTCATCATTCTAAACCTATTAAGAAGCTAAGTAGCAAACAGTAAGCCATAGATGTCTTTTATAGACAGATATTATCAGTCATTAGACAATATCTTATAATCTTGTTCATTTATATGTGTCTTTTATTTATTACCTGAAAGTATTTACTCTCCTCCAACTCCATCTTAATACCTTTTTCATGTATTGATTGATCATGGTTAATAAGCTTTTCTAACAAACATTTCTTCACTAACCTAACTGTTTGTTAAACTCATGCATTATTTGGATAGTTAATGTTTCTTAGATCTTTGTGTTACAACTTCAGGTTCTCTCTCTCTCCTGTGTCTTCAACCACAGTGACTGACCATGCTTTACTAGGGAGTTGTTGTCTCTTTCCCTGTTCCTTTGTGTTTCTAAGGAAGTCCATCCTTTGAAAACTTCTCATACTCCTAGGCACTATTATCAGTTTAATATCTATTTTGATTTTTCAAAGGTTTATATGTGGCTCTAGATCTGAATATGATCTTAATTTCTCCAGTGATTTCACACCTCAGCCTGCCTCTGACATTTCTGTCTCTGAAAATGACCCAAAAAGTTTCCTCAGACCAGAATAAACTAATGACACTCAATGAATGTGGTAAAAACTTAAGAGAAAATAAAGCATAAATCAAGAGAAAATGAAGTCCAGATAACAGTTTATCACATTAATATTCATAATTTTATAACAATACTTACAATAGGAAATAGTGAAAATATTATGAATGATTTAGCATCCACTTTGAGTGATTTAACTTTTATTTTTCACACTTGTTAAATGGGTATGACTTTTCCCTTTTCCAGTTGTTGGGGACTTTGCCTCGCTGTCATGACTTTTCACATATGATAGAGTCATGTAATGAGGGTTGTAACACAAACAAGGAGGTTGAGTCTTGAACAAATTTCAAAAAAACCTCTCTATTAAAAGAAAACTGAGAAAAAAGGGATGTGGGTTATTGAGATAAAAATAATGTCTTCTCAGCATGGTGCTGGTATGAAAGAAACTCAGGAGACGGCAGTGAGTTTAAAAACAGAAATAACAAGTCTGGATTCTGGATGAAATTCAAGTGCAATTAACTAATACGTCTGCTGACCTGGAAATTAAGGTGTACTGTTTGAGGGAAAATCTAGAATTAACCAAGAAAATATAGTGTAAGTGTATGACAGGCAGTTACATGTCATAAAAATAAAAAGAAGCCGGATAATTACCCTCTAACTTCATTTTACTGCTAAAACAATAAAGATTATATTAGAAGAGCTAGATGGCTTTCTTTGTACCTATGAAAACCCAAGCAAAAGTAACTGAAGTTGAAAATAATTGTTGCCAATGTAGGTACTATGCAAAATGGTATTTCCACATGCAACTAATTTTTTCTTTCGAAGAGTGGGATTGTTTCTGATTCTTCATTAGAAGACTCTGCGGCTAACTACTCCTGTGTGAAGGAAAGAATAAACTCATCACCAGTCATTTAACAAAGACCAAACAGACAGCTTCACATGAATATTCCTGCACAGCCTTTACTGGTTTTTGTTCCTGTAATTTATATCACTTTGCCTATTCCTCCTAACAAATATATTGCATTTTTCTGTAATGTTATTACTGTCTTTAAATAGTCAAATGATCATTCTAATCTTCAGTGTATAGTCCAAGTAGTTGGAATCTGATTAATACATTTCCATAGAAACCATGAAACAATAGGAAGGCATTAAATTTACATTTTTGTAAACAGAAGCCTAGCAAAGCATGGATCCAGTGACTCATTCAGAGTTTATGTACTATCTGTATTTGCTAACACTCAAACTCTACATCACAACAGTCATGTGGCGAACACTATTACTGTTGAGTAAATGACAGCAAAACTTAGATGAAACCAGACAAAGGAACCCTGTGAATATAAGAGCTGACTTATGCAGAAAGAGACCTTCAATAAGCTGACTTTCCAGTAATGGCACATAAGGCTTGTACTGGACTTCCATATTCATAATGTTCATTTCTCTTATCTGTTGGTGGATTTGGATTATAAATCAGAAGAACTGTTATTCCCACATTCAGTCTAATACAGTGATTGTTTATAAAGGAAATGTAGAGCAAATTCTATTTATTTGTTTCATTTTAGCTGAATAGGCTGAAAAGTGTTTAAATTTTCTTACTTTGTTTTTAGAGTTAGCAACTTCAGTTTATACCATTAATTTACCATTTCTTCCTGTTGCTTTTGTCCCTCTAGATTTCTATTAGTCATTTTAGACACTAATCTCTAGTAATTATAAAATAATATGATGCAAATAAAAATTTTAATTACTTAAAACCACCAAATCTTCATTGTCACAGTGAGTCTGTATACCACTTCTGCATTGTCAGGAGATAACACAGTTTCTTGCTAGTGCAGCTTTTAGCTCCTGGTTTCTATTGTAACCACCAGAAAAAGTTCTGCAGGCTGATAGGACATGCCATGGAACAAAAAGGGCACAATGTTGCAGTGGCTGAATAGATAACACATGTCAACAGTGAGAAGTACAGTGATTTACTTTAATAGAAACATTTGAAGTTGCTCTGAGTCACTTATCAGAGCCCAGCAGCCTATTTCATTAGCATTTCATATTTCCTTCTGTTTTTAAAATCAGTCTGAGAAAACAGTAAAAAGTTCATGTGTAATTTATTCTGGTGCCTTTTGTGATATGTATTTTTAGAGAGAAAAATTAGAATTAATACTCAAGTCTCTTGTGCTATAGGTCGACTTGCATGAAAAGTATAGTAAAAGTCTAATGACAATCTTTTAGTTATATTGTGGGATGTGTATTTGAAATTATAGCTTTTAAAATCCATAAGACATTTCAAAAAGATGCATTCTGGAGAACCTGGCACACAATTGGAAGACACTTCAAAATTAGAACAGTGGCAGAATAACAAAATACTTAAGGTTTGGTAAGAATAGTAAAGACACGTTCATCATTTATCACACAGGTAAAATTCTCTTTGAAGCAGCAGAATTTTCAAGGATAGAACTTACATTATGCAAAAAACCTGTTTGCAGAGCAGAAGATAATGCAAAACAAAAGAGCTTTGAAGCAAAAGCATCTTCATATTTTGTTGCTAATGAGGAATATGCATTTTACATTGTATCATAAGTTACATTTAATGAAATTATATTGAATTTTGTCACATTAATTTTCATAGACTGCTTTTAGCCATTTTTATTATTATCATCATTACTATTATTCTGTATGGTATGAAGTCTGTGCACATAGTACTGTTCCTTAAGTCAGATGTGGTTTTGTCTAAGTATAGAAAAGAACCAAAATACTCCATTTTCTGTACAAAAAAAGAAAAATCAATCAAAAGAAAATTGAGTACTTAATTATACATAGCTTTATAATTTATAGGAAAACCAACATCCACCTTGAAATAATACTGGAACTGATTTTTGTTACCTTGAAGATCTTGTGAAAATCCAGAACATATCCTTGACCCTAAACTGCAGCTGCAGCAAGAGCAGAAAATATAGTATACAAATTTGTTTTGTCATCAAGCATACCAAGGTGAGTAAAATCTCATAAACTGATTCTCCTGCAACTCCACATACACTGCTTTTCCTGACTCATATGTAGTGGAAAGGCATAACTACATTTACTGAAGAGTAGACAACTCACTGTATTACCTACAAAATACAGAGTACACAACATAAGAGACTTGGTTAAATAAACCATTGTCCTTTGTTACTTTGTAATAACCCAATTATAATTACATTTCAGAAAATAGTATTGTCTTTTTATTTAATCTGCATTTCAGGCACTTTCAATATTCATACTTTGTATAAATCCACTAAAAATATGTCTGCCTCATCCTTAAATAAACTAATAATGTATCCACCCTTAGTGTCTGGATCATATATTTATATGGTAAGAAAATTCAATAACAGTCAAGCAAAAAAAACCCCCACAACTGTGGTGAAGAATCTATGTCTTTCCTTCTGGTAAATATGTAAGTAAAATACTTCTAATGAAGCAATAAAATATATTGTGAAATTCATACGTTATCTTGCTTGATTCATTTATTACCACAAGTTGGATTTTAATACATTGTAAAATCTGTCCCACCATTTTCCTTAAACACATTTCCAGGAGATGAAAAACATTTTCTTTCCTGCTGTTATTTTGTAACAGGGAAGAATTATATTAATTTAAGAACAAATTCTTTCGCTTTTTCTATTACATTGATCACATATAAAATCCAAACCTGTGGATAGAAGCAATTTTCCCACCTCAAAATGAGTTCACTAATACAATGGGAAATAAAATGAAGATCAAGTAGAAAAGCTCCAGCTGTTCAAGAAAAATTCTGTGTTGCAGCTCACAATGCAAAAGTCATTTGCTCATGAAGATTAAGGACATTAATTTTTTGTTGTTTTCCACACCTGACAAATCAATCAGACAACGATATAATCAGTAACAACAAAGGCTTAATGGAATACACACAGTAAATAAGACTTAATTATTGCATTCTCCCTATAGGGGGTGCACTCCAGGCAACTAGACTGTAAAGCAGATTAATTTTGCCTCTTTTTATTTTTTGTGTCCCTGTAGAGATCTCTATAGCAACTGAATTAAATTATATGTAGACTTAATAGTGATAGACTTTTATAAATCAATAACGCTGCTTAGATTATGGATTGGCTGGAGAGAGAACAACCTTCTTAAAAATACATAAAGTGTTGAAATACAAGTAGTGAAAATATATAGACAGTGTAAATTTAAAGCATCTGAAATTTGATAACTACATTTATTTTCCAAACTAATTCTGAATATAAATTTATATAAGAAATTTTACTATTGTCCTGATCTTCTCTGCAAAGGATTGTACTGTTCTTTTGAGATATAGCACGTTGTATTCTGCAAATACAGTTAAGCCTGTGCTTGTTTTCGATCATCTTGCTTCTGGTCTGAAAATTCCTGTGTGTGTATATATATATATATATGTATATATATATCTATACATATATATATATATGTATGAATGACAGAGATGTGGTTATGGAGCACAAAAGCTACTCATTACAAGCTGAACTATGTCCTATGAGAGTTTTGGCTATTCAATAAATTATGATGTCTCTTCCTCCACTAGCAACTTTCATTTTGAAGACCACCTTTCATGTGTTGTTTCACAGATGCCTCAAAAAAACATTCTCTTTTGGTTTCAAATAGTGTTGCAATTAAGCAAAAGATAAAATCTGGGGTTTAATTTTCATAAGGAGGGGGAAAAGCCTTTTTCTTTCCTATCTGCTTCTTCTCTTTTCTGTTGCTGAATGAGCAATCATTAAAGTATCCCAGGATTTTAATAAATATATTAAATGTTAAACTAGCTGGGTATTTTTTGAGGTTAAATTTAAAGAAAATCACTCTATGAGGAAGAGTATTGCTTACACAGTCATGATCAAAAAGATACCACAATGACAGAATTTGGTTTTCCTCTCATAGTGTTCAACGCAGACGCAAGGATAGCATTGATTTTGGAACCAGTTACTGTATGCTTACGGCTTTGAGAACAGAAATAAACAGTGTTATTTCTAATTCTAACACTATTTCTAATTTATTATTTTAGATGTTATTGTTGTTATCAATACTATTTGTGTTGGTTTTGAGATTATGATCATTGCCATACCTAGGTCTTATTTCATTTATTTACATAATTTTAACATAAATTAAATATTCTTACAGAAGCCTCTTACTTTGATACTTTCCAGTAACAAAGTTTAACAAAGTTTTATAATTTTGTAGCTGAATGGTGGATATTCTTTCATGTGGTTATTTAAATCTTGAAATTTAATAGCATAAAGATATGCTCTCTTGAGGTATTTCAACTAGATGATTGCAGATAGGCCTTGGCTGAAAAATGTAAGTAATGAAATAGGGGTATTTTTGTCATAAAATAATCATATCCCTAAGGCTGTAAAAGATACGAGATTTAGCAGAGTATTTATAATTCCCGAGGGGGGTGATTATCTCTTGACAACTACCCACTAGATTTGCCTGGCTGCTTTTGTAAGAAGTCTGCATTGTGTTAGATAATGCAGCTTAATTTCCTAGAAGATAAAGTCAGTTTGACAGCAGTTTCACCATGTTTCACATTAAATAATCTGACATTATGAAATAACTCAACATTTAGAATGTTCTCTAACCATTGAGAATGCTCCCTCACTTCAGTGATACAATGTAGTAAGAAAGAAGAGCAAAGTGAGATGGCCAACAACCTAAGGGTATCGGGAACTAACAATAATACCTGGAAATAGGAGAAATTTTACTGTTTGTAGAAAATTATAATATTTATTTGTTAGGGGGTTTTTAGACTAGTATAAACTACATAGTTTTCTACACTGTGCTTATAGGAGTACAGATGGAACTGGATTATCTTTAATCTAGCCTTTTGGATAGTAACAGTGAGTGACATAACACCTCTTAGCTTAATAATGCCAAATGTACTTTGTTTCCTCATTTGATTTTGAAGTCCTTTGTGAGAAATCACTGTTAGAAAGTTTCTGATATCCAGGCTATTCATTTTAAGGTTAATTTATTCTGTCCCTTTGACACTGAATTACTGTAGATTCAGCTGATAAAGAACTGCGCACAAAAAAGGATGACATTCACATAACCTAAGTAACATATTAAAAGTTAGACATTAACTAATTACCTAAGCTCTCACCTTCACTGTTAATAGAGAAAAAATAAGTCACCAGATTGTAACTCTTACTATTCTCTTATATCAAAATCTGTAGATTCTTTATTACAGGACTTTTCCCCCCAACATACAGCATTCATCTTTTAAGTAACAGGTTTTTGTTTGGAATCATCCTTCTCTAGAATACAAATTGCTCAAATCTCCATCGAAGTTAGATTTGCTGCTGGAATATTCACAAGAAGTATCAAACAACAAAGTATATGTTATGAAAAGCTCCTTCATATTGATTAAATAAGAGATCTTTGTAATATCTAGTATCACAGTTCAAAACTTAACTGAGCAATGTCTGTGTTAGAAAATCTCAAAGAAGGTAACGACACCACCCAGCTGCTTAATTCACATCCAGAAGACAACAAAAATAAAAATGAAATTATCCCAAATCCACAGAATTCTAAAGACTATTATATTTAAATAACAAGGAATCCGGTAGTTGTGTTCCAAATTGGCACTTCCAAAATAAATATTCAAAAGAACAGTGTTTTCAAAAATAAAGAAGAAAAGATTTGCTGACAGATGTGAGTTTGCGTCTTTTTGATGAATTTTTAGTCACAATCACAAACAGGAAAATGGCTTTACTGTTATTCATACTAACACATCATTTTTATCTCCTCAATAAACTGAACTGAGTTGGATAAAAAAGTTAGAAATTATTTTGAACAATGTTATTTGGAATTGTTGAAGGACTAGTAGAATATTGGACATTTGGAAACCTACAGTGAGAGAATAATGTTTAAAAAATGCAAATACTTGTTGACTCTCTATAATGTTTTTGCCTTGGCTAGCTTCATGCCTCCTCTGTCTTTCTTTTCTGTAGATGTTCATAGCAGTTGAGTTTTACATACACAAATTGCCAGAAAAACCAAAATCAATCCCAAGTGCAAGCATTATTGATGGAAATACTTGCATTTTTTTTCAGTCAAAGAAAGTGAACTAGAGTGAACAACTTGTTTGAACAACCAGATCTAAAAAAAACCATAGCTAGAAAAAGGAGTGTAAAATAACATGTTACAAGAAATGGCTGGTGAGGAATGAATCAATGATCACTTGATAGTAATTTTGAGCAAATGAAATTGAGGGAACACACCCTGATGTCCTTGTTTTAAAAAAGTAGAAAATCAAGAGATGGTAGACCAATTACTAAAAAGTTTTGGTACAAATGGTCCATTTAATTATGAACAATAAATTAACATTTTCTTTGGAAAAGTTCAGAATTGTTAATCCGTAACATTTAGTCTCATGGGCTGATAATAAGAGATAATTTTAGATAAGCTTACTAAATTAGTTTATCAGCCTTGAGAAACAATGGATTCATGGGTTGGAGAAACAAAAAAAACACAAAAACCAAAAAACCACAAACAAACAAACAAACAAAAGACAAGGCCTGTTTAAGTTCCAAAAATGTACTGGAAACTTCATGGGCTAATGGACCAGGCAGCTTATATTGCAAGCAGTGCAGAAACTTTCATATATGTGTAGTAAGTCCAATGTCTAGACCTTTGTCCACACATGCAGATCAATCATGCAAGACATGCTCATTTGAATTAATACAAACATTTTAAACAAAGTTAATTCCCTTTCAGGCTGTACTTGAAACCAAATCCCACATGTACGTATCTCAGACTACAACTGACAGAAGAAATATAATTGGAAGATATAATGGTAGAAATGCTAGGAAAAATTTATAAGATTCAAGAGTCTGAAGTCAGAAACTGAAAATGTGCTTCAGGGAACTTTGTATCAAGAAGCTCCCAGTAGTACTGAGAATCCTAAAAGACCCTGAAGTAGATGAAGGTCAAATTTAGCTTGATTCCAACAGAGTTAAAAATGTTGGATCTCAAAGGGGCTAAATCCCTTCCATGTTTTTTGCAAAACCAAAACTAGCTGCAGGATTGATAAATAATATTTTTCAACGAATTTGTTATTTTATGAAAGTTAACCTTTTCCAAGGACATAACAGCAACTACAAGGAACTAAAGCAATTTTGAGCTATTTGTAATTCAGATGGAGATAAAGTAAGAACTGCCTTCAATCCCTACAGTATCCTGGCTAATTAATGAAACATTCATTTTACATCTTTTTCTTCTAAGCCTTTGGCACTCTTTGACAGTATTTCTTATATGAAATTCTTCTCCCCAGCAATATTCCTTCTCACAACGGTAATTATACCTTCTTTACAAGGCACTATACGTGCACAGAGAGAAACAATAGTTCACAGTTAAAAACCTCTTGTAGTCATGTGAAATACCTCCTATAGTCATGAACCATGATTTTACAGTTTGGCAATGTAATAATCTGAAGATGACATCAAAGGTAAAAAGAACAAAAGAAATAGGAGGTTTGTTATCAAAATGATTATGTCTTCAGAAAATATGACTTACAAGGCAAGGTGAAAAGAAACAAATTTGCACTGTTGAAATACAAAAAGACTGGAGATTTAAATACTTAAAATACAACACCGGAGAGAAACACAGAATGTTGTCCATGTTTACTATCACAACAGATAAAGTTTAGATCAGCCATCAGAAAAGTTTCAAATTCACTTAATTGACCAAGTAGTGCATCAAGTCTAAACCTCTGGACAACTTTAAGAAAAGGTTGAACAGTCATTTTGTAAAAAGGGTTATATATGAATGTTCCATCCTGGGGTAATAGTGTGAATTAGATCTGGATGCCATTTCTGTTTCCATTTTTACTATTACAACTTTTTTATTGAAGATATATAATAAAAGTACAAACAATTCAATGTAATTCACTTCCGTATTTTGTCAGTGAGAAGTTCTATACCCCAAGAATAAAATAAATTAACTTGAAAAAAAGCCTTGCAAGGAATCAAGAAGGTAATGTGGTAAAGAAAATGTCTTGAGGTGCCTCTAAATTTGGGTCAGATGCTCATATTAGCCTTCTTACTCACTCAGACTTGTATTGTACAAGGCTTATATGGCTCTTACATATTTAGAAGACATGAACAGTAGTTATTGATAATGTAGGAAATCTGTTGCACAAAATGAAAACTAAATAAATATGAACTACAACTATAACTAGCTATGAACCCGCAAATTCACGAATCCAATCTAGGAATCTAAATCCAAATTGATATTCTGAAAAGCCTTATGCAATTGCTACTTAACTTGCTTGCTATTTTGGTAATCAAGTTTTGGATACAAGTTATATTAGTATGTTAATTTAGTATTTTCAGATACCCTGACAGGCAAAAATGCAATCTACAGAAATTGTTTTGATTCTAAGGCTTTTGTGTAATAAAGAAATTTCCATGTATGAAAAAAACCCCAAGAAACAAACAGTAAGCATTTAAACCATCTTCTTTAGAAGATCTAAATCATCACCCAGTCTTATATAAATTAATCTAAATTTCTAGCACCTACGTTTTATTGTTCATTTTAGAATAGTTGCAGATAAAATGTTCATTTGACTTAATGGTAGCCCACAAAAATATTTCAACAGTCCTTTTTTTTCTTAGTCTTTTCTTGTACGTTCATTTATTTCCCTGTCTTCTTCGTGTCACATGAGTATAATGTGTCTTCCTAAATTTTTGTCATCTTCCTCTCACAATATTTGTTCATCCTGCTTTGACTTCTATGGCTCTATTTAAGGCATCTATTATATCTCTAATTAGAGAATTAGCATCTTACAATACCACTATTGTAATGCCAATCTTGTAATACATAGCTTGTCCCTATAATTTCTAGCTGTCAAAAGTATGTACAAAATAATGTGGTTATAGGAGGAAAGTGGTAAGAATAATAACAAACTGTGACTGCCTGTTATCCTGACCTGATTTCTTGTGGTGATGCTTTAGACTTTTTTCATATGCTTTGTAGCATTATGTGAAGATTTAGAAATGAATTCTACATTTCATTTCTACCTTTCTGTGTTGCATTGAGTGTAATGATACCACAAAATCAAGGATGACAAATTAGCAGATAAAACACTTCACCACATCACTGATGAAACACTCCAGCCAATCTATATTCTTAACCTTTATGCATATAAGTTAGGGATAAAAATTTTCCTTTATTGGTTCTCAAAATGTGGGAATATCATATATAAAACCATACATATTGGTCATAAAGGTTAAAAAATCTGAATTTTTGTATTTGAAGAGTAGTACCACACTGAATTTGCAGAGATTAAATGCATATATATTATTATATGTGTAAAGATCTTGCTATCTGCCTAGGTATGCTTTAAAAAAGAGGGGGACTAAGGAGTGTCACTGCTCTGCAAGTATTTCAACTTGCCCAAAGGTAGAATATGTATTTCAATGCACTAAGATGTGCCAGTTGACATCAATCTATATACATGTTTCAGGACTGATTCTGCACCCAATCAAGTCAATCAGAATTTAGCCACTAATTTCAAAGGGATTTGGACTGAGTTTAGCATCAGATTATGAAAATAAATAATGAAAAAGTATTCTTGATTTTTTCTTTTTAAAGCATCTGAACAACAGTTCACTTACTGTGACCCTGAAAAACTCACAGCAGTGTCAAAAACCAGTTGTGTAATTAGATGCCAAATTAATCCACCTGGACCAATTAACCCAGAAAAGACTCCCAGGCTCAGTAATGCAATGTCAACAGAAATAAAACCAGAAAGGAGAAAAAGTTTGAATGAAGAAAACTTCTTAGGAAAATCAGAACAGAATTAGGGATGATTATAAAAAAGTTTGTGATCAAAGAGATCTTGCAGACAAGTTTGCATCAGAGTGCAAGGTAATAATACAAATCATAATATGATACTTGTAATACACTGATACTCTGAGACAAGTTGGCAAATCACTGTAACACTTCAAATCTATACTATTTATAAATTTCTTCTTCTGTTGGGTTTGTGGGGTGGTGTCTTTTGGAGGTAGAGGAAGAATGATTTCTGTAAAATTTCCTGACATTTTAGTTATCTAAAATTATCTGAGACACTTCTAATTATGAAGAACTACAATGCTGCAGAAGAATTACAATTAAAGCACAGTAGAGAAAATGCTTGATTACTAGAACAAGAACTGTAAATTTATACAAGTGTGGTGTTATGTTGCTTGCGTGCATCCCATCTGCTTCTTTCAGTTCTTAGCTATTGAAGTGATGATAAAATATGAACATACAAAATTGAGAACTTTTATATTTCGCTTGAAGAATCTTGAAATCTGGTTAAACACTCATATTTGTAAAAACAGCATGTGAGGGGATTTATAAATTGGTCACCAGAGCCCAAGTTCTGGACCAGTAATGGAGTAGTACATGTTAGCATGTGCAGAAATTGGAGGTAATAGGTATAGGTTTATGCTGCAGAAACTGATAACGCAGAAGCTGATTGGATTCGATTCTCCTCTTTCTTTTTTCCTATTACCCTTTTCCTTTCTCACTTTTCCTCTTTTTCTTTCTTTTTTTCCTTCCCAAAATCCTAGAAATCCTAGTATTTCTGTATTATCCACTTCGTGTTTTTAGTATCAGCAACTTCACACTTCATGTTATTCCCACTATTTGCAAGCCATGTCCATTCTTCCTGGTTATAAGTTAATGATGAAAAATATGAATACTTCAAAATACATTCTATATTAAGTGTAAACTATTGATTTTTTTTTTGGCATTATGATCTCAAATACAAAATGAAACTTGAAGACTAGATTCTTAATATACATAAATATGAATAACGTCACTAGTACAATTACTGCTTTTAGAAATATACAGTGCAAATATAAGCATGACTGTCTTGCTATCCTTACAGAATTAATACTACAAAATAAAACATATTACACATACATTTCCAGAAAATACCTTTACAGCTAGAAGAGGATAGATGTGTTTCTTCAGGGGATGATTTAGGGATAAGAGTAGTGTAGGGCTATCGGTTGGACTAGATGATCTTGAGGGTCCTTTCCAACTGTAATGATTCTGTGATTCTGTCTAACTCTATAAAGTTAAGTCCTACCTGCTCATTTTCTGATTCCATTAATAGAACTATTGATTTGTATTTGGACTGGTTTCAGAATATTTGAACTCCTTTGATAGAAAAGTATATGTAAAAATATTTTAATTTTATATGTATTTGAGGCTACATTATATGTAGTTGTATTGATTATTTTTTAATTGAAATAACATTTAATATGAAAGAAAGTGGAACTTTGTCTAGGCTCGTTATAATGCCAGTCATAGTGGTATCATTCACATACAGAGTTAATGTGGCTAAATCTTAATTTCATCAAGATTTTCAACTGCATTAATTTGCATGATGCCAGAATAGTAACTGTAACCTCCTTTTCTCAGGCATATTCATCAATATTTGGGGCTTTGTAAGTGACACCATAAAAAAAAAAAAAAAGAACAAGTCAGACTGAAGGAGACAAACAGTTTTACTGTAATTTATTCTTAACAAGAAATTGTCAGTTTCTAATAATGTCATTTCCAATCTATTCTTTATGTCTGCAGAGTGTTCTAGAGTTAAGAATATATTTTCAGTTATTTGTCCAAAGACGTTTCCTTTAACAGAAATTAAATAATAATTTAGGATAAAATTCTCATAACAAATATTTGGTGGCTGATAACTGATAGCTTAATGCTGAAGAAAGGAAGGACCTAGAACTAGATGCCTGAATGTGTAATTCATGATGTGAATCATCATGGGGTTTTTTGTAGTACTATTTTCACATATGTAATTATGCATAAGTAAATTCACATGTAATAGCTTCTGAATAGGATTTTAACTGTCCATTTCATAGCATATTTGTAATCATTGTTTAATTTGGTCTGGCTCTGCTGCAATTTCATTCAGAACAAGTAGACACCAAACTGGAGTTTGATGCAATTCAGCAGTTTTGGTCTGGTGTCTTTTTGAAGTCTGTAGTATCTTTGCATAGGTTTCATTAAAAAAAAAGCCCAGCATATATTTGTTTTGTATATTTGCTTAGTATCACTGCAGTTGGTAGAGGAATGCAATATTTTAAACTCTTTTCCAAAGTGTTTTATCCCAGAACGTTTTAGGTAACTTTCAATGTAACCAATAATTTAATCCACTGCAGAAAACACTACAGAGGAACTGAGACAATCTGGTCTTTTGACACTGAAAAACTTCATGAGCTTTAAGAGTATGTTGGATGGTGATTTAGCAAGCATTTTATTATTTCCTTCTTGAGAGGAATTGGAGAAAAATGGTATCACAGGAGAAGGCAAGAATTGATTGATCTTACATTAGATGTTAATGCAAAAAGAACCTGGCTTTATGACTAAGAGAACCATCCAGCTACTAAGGGTAAGTTTGGGTTGTGATCTTCTAATACTAGCTTTGAATTGTTCAAATAGTTATCAGGTAAGCTACATGAAGGTTCAGAAGAAGGCTCTCAAACAAAGAAGCAGCCTTCCACGTACGTCCTGGCTACACTATGACATAGCTGACATAAATGTATAAGGGGGGAATGTTTCCAAAGTTCTTAATACAAGGTTTCCTCTCTTATTCCTTGGGAATAAAACACTGCAGTGTAATTCATATTCTGCTTAGAATATCAGAATGGCACCTCAACTATACACAATGCAATGAGATTGCTCTTCTTTAATAATCAAGCATGAAAGAGATCTAACATTGTTTTTCAGTGGATTTTATTTTCAAGGACAATAATTATATTTGCATCACTTTCAGAGCGTGAAAATTTGCATTCTGATCATTTCCAAGTACTGGCTTCAACACCATCAAATTTGAAAGATTAATATGCTAGGGAATTTTTCAAGTCTCAGCTAGAGACTATCCTTCTGCAAGAGATATTGCAGGAAATGATATCCATACTAAAGTTGTTCATGTAATATTCATCAGCCTGTGCCTCCCTCTACTCAGAATATTTTTTATCAACTTTTTTAAATTGTGTACAATATACAAAGAAATAGCTATTTGATAGTATCCAATAACACAAGCAGGCTAGTTTTCTTTGGGCACAATTAGAAGTCATTATACCACAAGGTAGAGCATAACTTATCCATGTGTTTCTTTGCAAAAATGAGTGAGTTGTTAACAGTCATTGCTGCACACTGTTAATAAGTCATTATAGGTTTTCCACATTGTTGATCTTAAATATAGTAATTTTACTCAGTTACAATAAGCTTGTAATGAACCTATAAAAATGTCATATGCATTTAAATACCCACTATAATGCAAGTGGGCAAAATGCTGAAATAATCAACTTAAGTAAGACATAGAGTTGCCTGAGTCACTGAGTCAGAATTCATTTACCAGGAAAAGATAAACATATTCTGAAAAAAAGTTCTCTAATCATTATTTTCTCACTTCTACTGCTTTATAGGTTATTTCCACCACAAGACTTCTGTATTATAGAATCACAGAATTGTGAGAGTTGGAAGGGACCTCAAAGATCATCTAGTTCCAGCCCCCCTGCCTAGCACGGACACCATCCACTATATCAGGTTGCCCAGGGCTTCATCAAGCCTTATCTTAAAAGCTTCCAGGGAAGAGGCTTCCACTACTTCTCTGCGCTACTGGCTTGTGACAATTATGGCTGGGATAGAATTAATTTTCTTCACAATAGCTAATGTAAGGCTGTTTTGGATTTATGTTAAGAACAGTGTTGATAATACAGAGATGTTTAAGTTACTGCTGAGCAGTGCTTACACAGTCAAGATTTTCTTCTTCTCACCCCACCTCAACATCAAGTAGACTGGGTGTGCACAAGAAGCTGGGAGGGGACAGCTGACCTTAACTGAGCAAAGGTATCTCCCATACCATATGATGTCACGTTTTAGATATCAAGCAGAAGGAAGGGGGACATGTTCAGAGTTATGGTGTTTGTCTACCAAAGGAGCTGTTATGCATGATGAAGTCCTGCTTTCCTGGAGATAGCTGAACAGCTGCCTACTGATGGGAAGTAGTGAATGAATTCCATGTAATGCTCTGTGTGCACAGCTTTTGCTTTACTTATTAATCTGTATTTATCTCACTTTTATCCTTCTGATTCTTTCCACCCTTCTACCTGGTGAGAGAGTGGCTGTGTGATGCTTAATAGTCAGATGGGCTAAACCACAACAAGGCTGAAGAGGCAGAATTTTCCTATATCTTCACTCTGCTTTTTAGTTTCTATTTAGCACTATCACAACCTGTTCTGAATCATACATCATCTGTATCAGGAAATTATTGGTATCTGATGGACTCTCATACAGAACTCTAGCCTGGGGATTATGAACCTGTTACTGATCTAAACCAGCCAATTATTATATTTCTAGACACTGCAAATATTTTTTGTACTCATCATCCCTCAAGACTCTATCATTGTGACTAATAGAAATGATGGTTTGGATGGATGAAGAACACATTCTTTCAAAACAGTCCTGTAATTCTTAACTGGAGTGCATAAAGAGCCTCAAGACTCAAGGAAGTTTCTCAGGCACCCTAAGGACATGCATGATTGAGTACGATTTATCAACAACTTTTTTGAGCTTAGCTGCAAACAGGCAGCAATGGAATACCAAGGTGATAAAAAGTCCTAGGATCCTTTAAGCAGAAACAAAATGTTCTTCCCTGGCCCCAGTTTCTATTGAAGAATATGCATGATGACACATCAGCAACAAGAGGACCAGACCATTTCCTGCATAGGACTAGTGTTTCACTAAAGGTACTCCGAATTTTACAGTCCTTTCCATGCTTTCTTTGCTTCACCACTGAGTGTCACAATTATTTCCTGTCATGATGTGCTCATAATGATAAGAATTTCTGTCATATATATAAAAAAAGTCTACTACTTCTACAAAGATGGGAAGAAAGTTTTCTCTGAACAAGACAGTATCTTAACAGACTTTATCCTATGCATAACATTGACTATGACTATGTTCCACCATTTGTGGAGTTAGTGACTAGCAGAAATATGGAAATTCAATAACATATCTCAAGATCAACATTAAATTTATGTTCAGTTTACTTTGCATCTCTGTCTGATAAATGTCTTCTACATGCTTCGCTCTTTCAAGTCTTATTTTACACTGTGTTTAGCTGATGATGTGGGGGTTTTTAGTTTCATTTTTCTAATACCAATACAACAAGAGATTTTTCTTATCCTTAAATTTGTACCATAATTTCAAACAATGTAATAATTCAGATGTGAATATATTGATCCTATGACTGTTGTTTACATCCTATTGTGAATATTGGTATTCATAATGGCTTTGTTTACATTCACATATATATTATGTCCCTGATGTTCCGTAGTGGAAAAAGTGTTCATGTCTGGAGTTCCTTTTTGGTTTAGCTTCAAACATAACTGGGCAATGTCATGTCTTATTGCTAAATATAGATAATATACAGAGGTGTACAACTAGAATACCTTCTTATAGCTGTAGCTGTATGTGTAAAACATTTAAATCTTTTCTGTATGATATGATCCTGTATGATACTGTATCTGTGTCAATATTTTTCTCATCTATGATGATGCTATAGAGAAACATTTGAAAGTTCTGAAGCAAAAGGAAATATGCACTTTAAAACTTAATGTTGTTAAAGTTTGTCAATGCACTCAAGCCACTCAGATATACAATCATTTTTTTGCCTCTAATCATAAGAATACTTACTACTGTGAGTTACCTTGGTCTTCATTAGTGTCACCAAAACCCTTAAAAGACTTTCGGGCAGGTTTATTACAGAAATTGAACCTTAATTGGAATTTAATCTCTATAATTATGCATAATTACCCATATTTATTACTCCTACCATGAGCACATATTTTTCTTTAGCTGTAAGGCAAAAGGAGTTAAAGCTTCTAGAGGCATTGGGTAATGTAATTTATATGCACTTCACTTACTTTATTAGGCTGTGTAGTTTTACAATTCAATTAAAATATATTTTCACTCTTTGGCTTTTGACTTTGGTAAGGAACATGAATGGAGAATAGCACAGGTCTTGATGGCTACTGGCAGCCTTTCATTTCTTTTATTCCTTGAAACATGGGCCAAAAATGGTGTAATACTGTCCTTTGCATGACTTCTTTCTATTCTCAAATATTTAGATGAATCAATGTACAAATACAAGGGAAAAGAAAGGCATATTTAATCCAATATTATTATTTTTCAAAGATAAGTATGATTAAATCAGACTCAGCCTCAGTCTTTAACTGAGTCTATTAAAACTAGAAGTCTTATTGGCTGTCACCCCAGGGAGTTGATTTGCAATAATACAGCACAGTCATTTGTAAAACTACTTTTCATAACTAATATGGCTTACTTGGATGAGTTTCACCATTTGTTAAGATAGATAAATTCAAATGATTCCTTCCTTTGTTTTAGGAGTTTGGTTCATGAAATGGAGTTGAAAGAGAAGAATTAGGCAACAACATTCTCCTTATAAAGAACTGGATTTTTTTTTTTTTCCATTTGAGACCTTAATCAACAAGTTACTTGTTTGATATGACTAGTTCAGTGAATCTTTTATGATACACTGTTCAAGGAGTTGGGAATTCCCAAGTTTCTCTTAAGATTGGGAAGCTCTCACATTACATGCAAATGCTTCAGTCTGAAGAGCTCTGGAGTTTGATTCTGCGCTTACCATTTATCTAGCAACTTGAACTGATACACAATATAATAGCTACTACCATTGTACTGGTAGTTACACACAGAGGCTACTAAATAACAGTAACTACTAACTAGTTAATTGTTAGAGGGTTGCTTAATTCCAATATGCTTACCAGGCAAAGACCCCTAGAAAATCTAGACGTAGCTAGACCTCTCTATATCAGTCAGCTTTTGACATTAAAGAATGTTATGTAAATTATGTCCAAACAGATTTGGGCACCTTATAAAATTTTTCAGGTTTTCATATAGGAAATTTTTCAGTTACAGTTTTGGACACCTAAACTTTGCTTTAGTCCTTCTCTTGGCACTTTTGTACTTCATTTGATATAGCCTAACAACTGTAACTAAGAATGAGCAGATGACTTGAGTCCATCATTTATTAAATAGTTTTGTCTTTTTCCAGTGTATGAAAGTATCATTCATATTTTTGCTTGAACAAAATGAGCTATTGTAAATTATTCAATGAGAACACTGTGTGTATAAATAACCATCTAGGCAAAAGCAACATTTGTTCAGTTAATTATCAACACTCACTGCAATTACTTTCTCAAATAAAAGTGTATTTTTAGCATGCGTGGTTACATGTCAGGTCAATTCATTAATATGAATGACATAGTAATAGTTGCAACAAGGTCTCATGATCCTGAACTGACAATAAAACCTAAAAACTCTATGTAACAGGATAGTCCTTGGTCACAAGTTTACTTTGTTTTACCTTCACAACATGCAATAATATTTTATTCAAATTTTCAGTCTGTAGCCAGTGATAAAAGGGCTGATATTTATACTAGACACACTAATGACTTATATTCCACTGATTATATGCACATAATAATGACTTTTCACCTTAGGAAAAAGAATTCTTAAAGAAGCATTATAGACACACAGAAGGAATAAATATATTACAAATTCTTCGTATATAGTAGAATGACAAACAATCAAATTAACACTGCATTTAAAGACCAAATCCAACTAGGGAATTAGGCAATCAAAGTGAGATGTAAATAGATGTCCAATTAAATTTCTTTTATTCCATGTTACACCAACCACATATCTTACTCAGATTTATGAATTTTAAAAATTATCCAGCTTTCTATAGTTGTCAATTCTGTCAACTGTGGTTTCAAGTGATTTCATCATAACTTTCTTGAATGCTTTTAGTGTGATTCATTTGCCAGATAATTCTCCTTCAAAGCTCTTTTTGTATGATGGATTTATTTTAAAAATTAATTATCTTTTAAATAGTTGAGTAATACATTGGGCAGTTGCACAAGGAAGATTCCTTATTTCGTTACTTCTGAATGTCTTAGGGTTATTAGTCTCAGAATGAGAATAAATCTAATGGTAATGTATAGAATTCATTTAAGAATGTTAAACTATCTTTTTGCTGTAGCTAATTTAAAAAGAATTGTGCTCTATTTGTATTTTTCAAATGTTTTATGTAAAAGGAGTGATGAGTGATACATCCTTCAGCAATATTTTCTGAGAAAAAAATGTAGTATATCATTTTTTTTAAGATACCTTAACAATTAACTTGGTTTTTTTCCTAAAGATGAGGGGTGATATAAACAGGAAGCTGTCATACCTCAGCTCCTCACAAAAACCTGGTTTTAATCATTATTATTATTGAAATAAACAAATCAGCCAGGCTTCCCAATATCCAGTTTCCGAATATCCAGTTTCCCAGTCTTCATTATTTTCTTTCACAGCTTCAAACAATTTAACATATTAAATTATAGAAGCTCTACAAATTCACATGCAAATTTATATTAACTTCCTGATAGCAGTTCAGAGCTATAAGGATAGATAAATTGTTTATATAATTACAGGATATTTAATGCCGATGTTTTCATGATGCTTATTGGTTGGGTTTGTGTCATTAGAATCAAATGATACACATGAAATGTTTTTATTACTCTCATTAATGATGTTAAGCTCAAGAAGTACAGATATTACATTGCTATGGCATAGGCTGCATATTAATATTTCCAAAACCACATTTCTGCAGTGCTAATACTTTAAAATTTTAACACAAGAGTGAAAGCAATACAATCTAAGTCTAGTTCTTATGCCTTAATTAATAAAATGTGAATATAATAATGAAACTGGAGACAAAACACTTTCAGCTTTTTAATTTTCATTTGACATATATCTGATATATTTAATGTACTAAGTAGATGAATGGTTTGCAAGACTTTCATTTAGGAAAAAAGTTCCAAATTTAGAGTGTGAAGTCCAATTGTATGAGTTTTAATAAGGGCAAATGTCAGGTCCTGCATTTTGGTCACAACAACCCCCAGCAGCGCTATGGGCTTGGGGAGGAGTGGCTGGAGAGCTGCCCAGCAGAGAGGGACCTGGGGGTGTTGGTTGACAGTTGGCTGAACATGAAGCCAGCAGTGTGCTCAGGTGGCTAAGAAAGCCAGCAGCATCCTCTATTGTATTAGGAATAGTGTGGCCAGCAGGAGTAGGGAGCTGATCTTGCCCTTGTATTTGGAGCTGGTGAGGCCACACCTTGAGTACTGTGTGCAGTTTTGGGCACTGCAGTATAGGAAGGATATCGAGGTGCTGGAGAGGGTGCAGAAAAGGGCAACTAGGCTGATCCAGGGGTCTGGAGAACAAGCCTTATGAGGAGAGGCTCAAGAAGCTGGAGCTGTTTAGCCTGGAGAAGAGGAGGCTGAGGGGAGACCTTATTGCTCTCTTCAGTTACCTGAAAGGAGGTTGTAGGGAGGTGAGCGTTGCCCACTTCTCCCTTGTGACTAGCAATCAGACTAGAGGCAATGGGCTTAAGTTGTGCCACGGCAGGTTTAGATTAGATATTAGGAAAAATTTCTTCACTGAAAGAGTGGTGAGATATTGGAATAGGCTGCCCAGGGAGGTGGTGGAGTCACCATTCCTGGAGGTCTTCAAAAAACAGGTAGATGTGGCACTTCAGGGGATGGTTTATGGATAACAGTAGTGTAGGGCTCTCGTTTGGACTTGATGTTCATGAAGGTCCTTTCCAACTGTGACAATTCTATGTTACTATGAATTGTTCTTGCTTAGTTTTAATGTCTGGAGTGCTGCAGATAGCACACACATACAAAGAAATTAGAGGATAATTTATAACAGAGGAGATTCTTGGGTAAAGGTTAGCTTTTAGGTTAACTTTTAAAATGTTTCAACCTACAGTGTTTTGTAAGTCAAACCACTCAATCTCTTTCTTTCCCAAGATTAGATTATAACTAAAAATATGCCACCTTCTAATGGAACTAGAAACTGCCTGAAATTAATCTTGAAGTTTTTACTAATTTTGCCACTTGGTCGTGTGCTCTATAATGTCACTAAAATTTCAAGAATAGAACATTCAGCTTGTAACCATCTCAGCTGAAATTAGGCATCTGCAATATATACATTTATAGCTAAATTATTCTTCCAACCACCCATACTAGGCTGGTAACTTTTAAGGTGAGATACCTCAAACATAGGTACTCAGTAGTCTACACTGAAATAAGCTGAATCCTCAGGCTCACTTCAATTATCCCTAAAGTATTTGTACAGCAACTCAAAACATAGCACCGAAATTTACAGAAAAGTAATGGTGTAAAATCTTAGTTCGGGAAAGTTATTACTTCCTTGTAGTTTTGCTTGGTTTTGGACTACTGTAAGCAAATATATACAAACATTTCATCAAATATTGTAGAAAATCCTCAGATATTCTCAAGTGTAACCTATTTAGCAAGTAATTCAGTTGAAGAGGAATAATGATATTCATTGTAATAACTTTTACTCAATACATATAACAGCTTCTGTCTCTCAATAATATTTTAGTCTTTCTCTCTAAGGAGAGGTAGAAAATTACTAGTAATTATGCACATATAAACATTTCCTCTGGATGCTATTAGAAATCTCCAGAGAAACCCTATTAAGAGCTGCTCCTTCAGAAGCAAATGGAAGTATTTCATAGGATAATAAAATAATTTGGTTTCGAAGAGATCTAGGCCAAACTCCTGCTCAAAGAAAGTTCACCCATGAGGTCAAACTGACTTAGTCAGCACTTTATTCAGCCAGATCTATAAACCCTCCAAAGTTGGAAACTGTACAATCTGGGGGCTGCATGATCCACAGCCAGGCTGTCCTCTTAGGAAAAAAGTTTCTTCTTATACCCAGCCTGTTTCTTGTTTCAGTTTACACCTGTTGCTTTTAATCCTTCCACCATGCTAGGCTCTGAAGAGCCTGGATCTGTCTCCTCTCTTACCTCCCTGTAGGTAGTGGAGAGCTGTTGTTATGGTCTTTTGGATCTCTCTCTTCTCCAGGCTGAATGAGACCCCGTCAGTCTCTGGATAAGAGCTCCAGCCCCGACCACCCTGGTAGTCCTCTGCTGAATTTGTTCCAGTTTATTTATGACTTTTCTGTATTCAGCAGTTCAATGATTTCTTATGGATGTTGTCTAGTAGTTGCTGAATAGAGGTTGATCACTGCTTCCTTTGGTCTGCTGGCTATAATTCAGTTAACACAGTCTCAGATGCTTCTAGCCATCTCTACTGATGCACTGCATGCCCATTTTTAACTCACTGTTCCCCAAGTTTCTCCCAGGTTTCCTCAAAACTGAGCCCCAGACCTTTAGTGAATACAATGTCACAGTCTTCCTTCCCAGTGGTAAGCCTTGACATTTATCCTTATTAAGTTTCTTTAGTTTAATATCAACTCATCCCTCAAGATTGCCTGTATAGACCCATGTGTGCAGACACAGTAATCCTCTGTTGATTTAGTTGACTCCAGATATGGAGAATGATTCTTTAACCATAATCTTCTGAGTCTGATCATCCACCTGTTGATTGTTTATCTGGTTGTTCATGCACTCAGTGCACAACACACTAACTTTCATAAAAGGGTGTTGTGGGATATAGTGTCAAAAGTCTTGATGAAACTGAAGTAAAAGACATTTTCTACTCTCCACTCATCTATGAACCTGGTTATTTAATCATATAGGACAGTCAGGATGACTAGATATGATTTATAATTTACAATAATTTTCATCACACACATACACACCAGATAGAACTCTTCTGAACTGATATTTTCTCCTCTTTATGCAGACCATGTAGATTTTCAGAAGTCAGAGGAAAAATTCCCATTTATCTGATATGGTCAAGGTTTCATGTGCATATTTGTCCCTAGAAAATTTTGAGAAACACCTCCTATGGAAATCAACACTTATTTTCTATAAGGAAGTTTGCTATTACAGGAAGATTTTGCAAAAATACATGCATAAGTTTTATTAATTTATGGATGAATCTTCACACTTAAATAGGGGCTTCAGTTACTGAGAAGCCAAGTTACATTGCAAATATAGTACCACTGAGCTGGGATTTTTCTTCCATCAATTCACTGGTTATTTACATCAGGTTGAAACATTATTCTGAACAAGCAGGAACACTGGGGCTTAATAACCATCTCAAATTTAAATATAGTCTGCAGTAATTACCTACAGTGGGAATAATGTATTCTCATTTCAAGCATATACAAATTGAGTAAGTCTAAAATATCATACTCAAATTTTTTAGAGCAATTAAATATTCTAGGGTGTGATCCATTTCTTCTTAAAATGGTATCTCAGATAGATAATCGATTCTCTATGACAATGATGTTTTCTTTCCACTGGCTTTAAAGAAAGCATAAAAAGCTTAGTTGTCTATGTTAGATGAGATGAATACTTCCATTAGACTACCTGTAAAACAAGTGAAGATAGATACCCAACTCCAGAGGACAAGCCATAATGTTCATTATATGTAGACTATGATAATTTTTTGTTTGGTGTTATCACTCTCTGCAGAGCTACCTTAGCCTAAATCTGCAACTAAATCTATATGAAATGAGTTCCACTCTTGTCATATAGGACTCCTTTCAGCAATGTCCTCTGTGATTCATGCTTATTGTTTCCTCTCATTTTAACTCAACATGAGTGTACAAGGCCTGTTTGGGATGGACTTAACTTTCTTCAGAGAAACACATATTTTTGGATTTGTGGCTAAAACACTTAATAGCACACCAGTGTTTTGGCTATTGTTGAGGAAGCTTTCTTTTTATCCCACCTTACCCCTTCAGCAAGTATGCTAGGAGTGAGCAAGAAGTTGGGAAGAGACACAGCTAGGACAGCTGACCTCAACTGTCTAAAAGAATATTTCATGCCTTATAATGTCTGGGATGCTTTTGATCTGCTTTCTTTCAGTGTATGGTATACCAATCAACTAAAGCCCACATAGACACCATCTGGAACTTTTTGGAAATGTATGTAAACAATGAGGAAATGACACATAAATGTAAAATTCCTACGGTAATTTCAGCTGGTGTTTTTCCTCTGCTACACTGCACTTTATCCATTCTACACAACAGAGAGGCTATTTTAAATTTTAAAACCCAATGACTGAAAGAATTGTTATATCAATATAGGGTACTATATAAATACAAGTGTTTATTTACATCATAAGAAGGCTGACACTAACAAAATTATAACAATATTTATGATACAGTTTTACTTTTTTTTCTCAAGGAGAAGAGATTTACGGAAACGCCTTTGAAATCTGGTAGCATATAAGTTGAATTAATGCACTCCCATGTTTCATTTTTTCAAAATCATATTTAAACCTCATCTTTGTAAGTCTAGAAGATTAAATTTAAGACATTCTGAATTTCAGATAATTTCCATTCTGAATAACAAACGCTTGAGATGAAGCAAAAATGAATACTGAGAATAATTTTATGCAGATGAAAATCATGCTATTATTGAATTAATATCCAAAAAGAGAACAGTTTTTTAGAGGAAAGTCTACAGAAACAGACCGTGCACTTTAGTAATACAGAAAGGATCTGTAAAACATTACAGATGAAACACCATGAAATCAAGATGATCAAAAGATCTTGCTTGGTGCTTCAGACGAGAAAGATATCAGAGTCGCACTACTTGAATATGAACCCAATCTGGTCTGTCCAGCAAAAAAACCATCATCTGATACTGTACCAGTCTGACCTGAGGAATGCTGCCTCCTATGTTTTTGCCTCTTCATATCACTTCTAGAGTGGGTACAGGATTTTTAGTAGACATGCAGTCATAAGTTCATGCTTTTACATACATGCACATTGTGGTGCAATTTGTTCTAAGTTTACGAGTGTACTACTACTGTTAATTGACATACTGAAACTGTCATCCATATCAGCTTTTTGTAATGTTTTGTATAGTCTTTATATTATACAACACTATACATTGCAGTGTTGTAGGGAAGAAGGAAGAATATCTAATGGATTTTCATTATTTTCCATATTCCATTTTGAAAAGAAAACACATTACTCTTTAGAAAAATTATTAACCATATTCTACTTATAACCATATTTTATAACCATATTCTCTTGTTCATGGTAAATGTTACCTTACTCTTCACTTTAAAAACAGTCTCACAGAAACTGAAGTATCCTCAAAAGTACATGGCTTCAGTGTAGAAAACACCAAAGAAGGGTTCAACTCCAGAATGTGTCCACCAAAATCTAACTGTATAGATGTCCAATTTACAAGACAGCTAGATATCTGAGCTGTCATTACTGTAAACAGAGAATAAAAGGACTCAATGCATGGTCTAAAGACATAGCATACGCCATAGCATATCAGAGCCTTCTGCTTAAGACTGTCAGTCCTGAAGGTGATACCTATTTCCATGGAGTGGCACATGAATAACAGTCCAGATATCCTGAAATGAAATTCTCAGGAATTATTATACTGAATGTTATTCACTTGTTTTATTCTTTGAGTTTTATGGGTGGAAATAGAAGCATAACATGTGCAGAGTTGTCACAATCATTCTTATACTATACAAATACAAAAACCCCCATACTTTCTTTAATTTAAATAGTAACTATTTTAATCCATTACTGTGAAGTCTACGTCAGACCAAAGAAATTTTGAAGCTTGCTAAATATACACATAAAATACAATTAAACACTGAATCCTTGCTAAATTTTTCACCATTTGCAAGGCCCTAGGAACCTGACGTTGCACCAAAGGGAGTATTTTGCTGTGAGAACACAATTGCTGGTCTTTGCAGAGCAGGGAACAGAAACTGTAAACTACTTTGAGATCCTAAGTCTGGGAGGAAGATTAAATGGGAGAAAGCAGAGATGAGGATTCACAAGAGTCTACAAATGATTAAAGTTCTTTTATATAAAGTACTTTTAAAAGAAAACAACTACTACAGATAGAGATTAACTAGAACATCTTAATTAGATCATCATGATTACTTGGCTAGGGTTTTAATTAGAACAGCTACAGCTAAGTAAAGTAATCAGGAAATCAATTAAGATTAGAAACAAACAGAAACCTATAAAAGACCTAAAAAGCAGTTTGTGAAATCCGCGAAAGTGAATAGTTAAAATTAAATTCTGCATTTAATTCAGATCATTTTGTTCAAGATCCTGAGTATCAGGATTATATTGCCCTACTGAATTGTGTATTCACAATGTTTCATATCAGAATCAATTGTAGAATAGTAGCATGGTTTGGACTGGAAGGGACCTTAAAGATCACCTAGTCCTAACCCCCTGCCAAATGCAGGGATGCTTGTGGATATGGCCTTAATTATGTTTAGAAAGGAATGTTATTTCAAATGTTAAGTTTAATCATTTTGTCTTAGATATGAATTAGAAAATTTAGAACAGGTAAAACCCTACATATTTAATCTCTTTATCACTGATAAAATTTTACTTACCTGCAAGTTAACAGCATATTTTGTTGTTTTGTTTTGTTTTGTTTTCCTATCATGGTACTTATGCATTCAATTTTCCAGTTCCTTTTTTCTTTTGAAAGATTATAAAATACCACACATGTAATATATGGAAGAAAGTTATTTATTCATTATATAACTTCTCCGGACCTATTGTAAGTATAGATCTGTTTATCTAATGGTTCTGAAGTTGATTGCATGAAACTAATTGCCCTGAATCAATCACCCAAAACATATTACAATGTACTTTAGTGTATTTAGTATTTTACTCTTCACCTTTCCTAAATAACAGGTCCTTAATTATACAATGCATTTACTTAGCTGGTCTACTAGAATCTGAGTTTCTTGACTTTCAAAATAGTTCATCAAATCTCCAATACAGCCAAGCTGAGGATGTGGATTTCATTTTATGTTTTTTAAATGGTTCGTTTAATTTTTTTCCTTTGTATTAGATATTTTTATTTCAGCACCATTTAATACATGAGCAAATTAAGAGTATGTAATTTAATAGGTACAGGTTTTATTACTACTTTTTAATGCTGGTAGAGGATTTAAAAGCAGTTCTAGAAGTGGATGAAATGTTAATAAAATGCTTTGAAGTACTTCTCTACATAATTGCTGCATATTATTATTCTCAGCATTCTGTATTTTCAAGCTATTAAAAGGTTTATTGCTGTACTTAATTTCATAGAAGAACAAACTATTTTCAGATTTATTTGTGACTCCCAAGTTTCAGCAAAGAAATATAATAATTTCAAAGTGAAAAAAAGAGTCATCTTGATCTTCAGAACTGATAAAGCATCAGTGGCTATGTTTCCTGGCTAAACCATGAAAATCCTTTCCACAGGCTGCAGCTGCTTCAGGAAAAAAATATCCTCCAGCATGATCTCTCCACAGGCCACAGTTACCTCAGGACATTTCTGATGTGGTGTCCTCCAGGGCATGCAGGGGTCTCTTCTTTGGCACTTGCTATACCTCTTCCTTTTCTCACCTTGTTTTCTTCAGGGCTGTTTCTCACATTAGGCTGATCTTACTTCACTATTGTTCTAAGACACCTTGTTCATATTCCTCTTTTGTATCTGTGTTTGCACACTCTGTCATGTACTTTTTTCCCTACATAACATTATAGTTCCAGGTGTACTTTATTCAGTTTACAATCTGTTGAACACTTGGATTCAGCTGTAAATGTTGGCATTTGTGTCCTATTGGGACTTCTTGCCAAGCAACCATATGTTTTCCTTTGTTGTATTTCAAAGGTTAGATTCTTGTGCAGGGTCTAACTCTGGAAAGAATGTGTGTTATTTACTTGATTTCTGGAAGCACCATTGATGTCAACAAACATAATATTGAAGAAATATTAAAGCTTACCAAGTAGATAAGTGCATGCCAAAGCTAATGCCATTTTAAAGATTGTTTCCTATCTAGTTTCACATAGATCAGAATTACATAAGCTTCAGAGGAAGCTTAATAAGTCTCTGTTTTAAAAAAAATCATTGTATGTGAGGTGCAGGTGGTTTTAATGACTTGTTTACATAGAGAGAAAAATGACCTTCAACTTCTGTCCTAGTATTCTACCTCACCTGTTTTTTTTTTCTTTTCTATAGTGTTTTTCTCTGTTGAGAGTAAATGACAGTCTTAATAATATAATATTACAGAGAAAGAATCTCACTTTTGCAGTTAGGTAAAATGTTGTCTTAAAAATAATCAATTTAATAATTGTTCATCTTTTCAGTTAAACTTTACTTAACCAATAGAAGATTAATAAAAATTTAATGGGGCCCACCCATGTAATTAATATATATACATTTTTGTATTCTTAGTTTGGTTTCTTTCATAAACAGTTTAATCTCTTCTTGTTTGTGTTTGTCCATGTAGTGTTTGAAATTTTGCAAGGAAGTAACTTTGGTCGTTTTGACTGATACTGCTATGCTGTATGAGTGTAATTTTTAGTCTTTGTGTACAACATCTGAATCTGACAGAGAGGTAGAAGTCAAAAATTATTACATTTCTAGAGATTTCATAAAAAATGAAGTTTGCCTAGGTGAGAGTCCCATTCAATATCCCCACTAGGGACTATATAATTACAGCTAGTTAAATATTAGAGAAAACACAAGGAACTTAGCAATTTTAACCAGTTTCCTGCAAAGCAAGGGTGATGTAATTACTTACTCTCTAGAAATGCAAATATATAATTCTTAACCATGAGTTTTGGATCAACCAACTGATTTCAATTAAATGTGGTAGAACACTTGATGTCTCTGAGATACTTACATTTCTAGATGTTTTACAGCAGATGGCTAGGTAAAGGAGAAAAACTCTTAATAACTTATGATCTTGCTGGCTTCACAGCTGAACACAGCAGCCTACATGTCTCTGACAGAATACACTAAGATTGTGGGCTAACAGTAAATGATAATTCAGTTAAGAGGTCCGTCAGCCAAGAGAAACAAATGAAGAGTAAACTACACTTCAGTAGATCCAGATCAAAAAGCAGCTTGTATAGTTTAGGAAATGAAACATCTTTAAAACATTTACTTCATATATTTAAAAATAGGATTGTTATTTTCTTGTGGAGTAATCAACATGTTAATGTTCCTGTAGATATTACTGTTCTTTTCCAATTCCCTTTTTAAAAGTACAGATTTTTTTTTCTTACATGTTTGGGACTCAGTTGTCTCAGACAAAATATCTTTCCTGTTTTTTATCTCCATAGCTATGATTACCTGGAATCACATATGTGTGAAATTCTGGGTACTCAACATGGTATAAAATTTCTATGCCTACAATTTGGAATCAGAGAATCCCAGAATACCTGATATTGGAAGGTACTCATAAGAATCATCAGGTCTAACTCCTTGCTCCTCACAGACTACCTAAAATTAAATCATATGACTAAAGGTATCATATAGATGTTCCTTGAACCTTGACAGGTAAGTTTAAATGTTTGAGTATTGCTGCATGCATAGGAGATGAGTACTATGTTAACCAATTTTTTTCTGAGCCAACCTAATAAATTTGAGCTCAGTAGTTACGAATTGTATCTGTCAATATGCTTTGCCTCATATATAGATTATATTTAACTAGATAACAAGTTCTTATTTCAATTTTATTTCCCTTAGGTCTTTTTTATACTTTTTTATAGTTCTCTTTAGTTTTAACTGTTCTTTATGACTGTGATCAATTTTAATTTTTATCACTTGGCTAGTTACACTATTTATTTCATTTATTCTCCTATCTCTCTATCATTTGCTGTGTTAAAACAGTACATTACTTCTTGTTACATGAATTACTTCCCTACTAACATCCTTTGTGGAAAAAAAGATAAAGAGCCTTTTATAAAGATCAGTCCTTTTATCTATTGTTTCTTAATGTGGTTTTCCATTATTTTTGTCTTTATTTTCCTATAACTTTGTCCCCAAAGACTTTAGCGACTTAGTGATATTTAGCAGTTTAAGCAAAAAAATACTTAATATTCTCTGATTTGCTAAATTTAAAATGTTATTTACTAAATAGTGTATTTCTGATATATACCTTTAGAAAAATGAATGTGTTTAAATATGAATTAATAGTCACCATGGAGAGCTGGGGATCTGCTTCTGAGCAGCCCTCAGACACAGCCCCCGCCTCAGGTGCACAAGGCTTCAAGTCAATACTTAGATGCTTATCAGGCCTTATGCAGGCTCTGGTCTTAGTTCAGGCTTAGTGTCCAGCTTTTGTGCGGGTAATGTTTCTGTGAGGGAAGCCCTACCTGCCATATTCTCTTTTGTCTCTTTTCAAAAATGATCTTTCAAGTGACAGGAAGTGTCTATTGTGAGTGATTCTTCTAGTTTCCTTCCAAAACTCTCATAAGGAGCAAGCTTGCTAAATGGAAAATACCTGCAATGATTTTACAATGCAGTCCAAAAACTCCTATATAAAAGATATTATTCTCACATTAATGAAGCTTAATCATGTTTTATTTTGCTAAGACCTTTCGAATGCACTAGGGGTGTTCTCTGCCTATTAAAGTCTACCAAGTAAAGAAGTTTTGAGAGAGGAATATAGTGCTAGATGTCTGGAGTCTTATCCTCCTGAGAAAGAAGAAAGTATGAAGGCTGAAAACATTGTAAAATGTTTCATTAAAGCGATAGATGTCAGATCATGTTCAGTTAAATTCTTCATGTCTCAAAGGCTTTCACCCAGCAATTTCGTGTGTTTGTATTGCAGTCCTGTGATATTCTGGACATCATGGAGGCCAGAATTTGATAGTACATTTGAAAAACTGACAAGGAAACTTTTCTTCAGTGATCTGAATGCCCATTGCAAAACTTATCTCTGAAGAGATAACTTTCTTTGTAAGTGTTAAAGAAGATGCATAGGTAAAATCAGTGTAGGTGTAATTTCTGCATGTCATCTAGTGATTCACTTCCACTAAAGGGGATGTGCAGCTTAGATATTAAGTAAATATTTTGTTAGCTAAAACTAGATCTCAAGCACCAACTACTCAGAGGTCCAAAGTGCTTTCAAAGATCCAAAAATGATTACTGTCTGAGCAATGCAGATCTCTTTTCAAAAGCAGATTTTGTGCAGCAGAGGAGAGAGAAAATACAAAGTGATGACCTACTGAGAACTGTTTGTAAAATACATACATTTTTTCCAGTGCACTGCCCTGTGCATTCTATCATGTTTAATATACCCTTGATAAAAGAAGCAGAGTTCAATCAATAGTATTTGCTTTTAACCAAGGTTCGTGAAAAGAACCTTTGGATTATCTGTTCCTTTACACACAAGTATTTTCAGATGGAGACAATAGCTTTATTTTTTACCTCTTCTTTCTCTGCTTTAACTTAATATCTGCTGTGTTCTATTAACTCACTTTGCCCCAAAGTATTTACAAAAAAATGTCAACTCACAATATTTTCAGTCATATGAATATATGGTTTAACACATTCACAGGAATGCTTGCTCTTTTACAGTTAACATAGGACAAGACAGCACTGGAATATGTTGTAACCTTTCAGGTGGCTTAGATCCTCTTTCTCCTTCTAAAGAGCTGGAAGCTTACTAACACTGCTCAGCATAGCGATACACAGCAGGATATACAAGACTGTTGCTTCCCTGAGGAATCCTTTAGATTAACTCTGCTCTTGTTCTGAGGATTTTTCACTTATTTCTTGGTGTTTGTTAAGCACTCAGAGGAGCAAATGACTTTGAGGATGGGAATAATCCAGCTTCTTCAATTACTCTATTCTGCTAAAGGCTTGTGATATGTAGCCATATATTTGCCCATATATATGGCTTTTAGATAACTTTATTTCTTTCAGAATATTTGTCTTTGAAAAGGCAGTTCCACCTGCAGAAACATGTCCTTTATCTGTTCAGTATGTCTTTTATTTCTAACCTAAATCTCTGACCATTCTGTATCATCCATAGTGCCTTTTCATCCCAATCTATAGTACATTTTGCTTAAATTTGGCACACTGTACTTTAAATTTGAGTTCTAAATGATCTATCTATGTGTTAAAGATACATTTAAGCCCTTTTTAGTGGTATATAATTGATGCCTTAAGTTTTTACTGCCTTTTTACCAGTGGCTTCATAGGGTTCATTTGAAGGTAAAGCACCATCCATGAGAGGTAATTGGGGGCTGTTAGCTGAGAGCTGAGCCTAATGTAATTCACAGAATCTATTGCTCTAAAATTCTGAATACATTTCCAGGGAGATCTGCCAGGGTAACCAATACCTGGTCTTACCATAGCTGCTAAGATGTACAGCTGTTATGTTGTGTCAAAATTTCCATAGGTAAAAAGAACATACACATATAAGGCAGGAAATAGTACCTATTTCTCAACTAAAGAAATGCTAATAGTTACAATTTGCACATACTGTAGCCACAGGAAACAAACAGGAAAATATTAATCCTTTTTGATAATTAGTGACAAGAAAGATAATGACATCTGTTTAAATGGTATTGAAAGCCTGTTTAGAGTGCATACATAATGCATTTTAGATTAGATTGGTATTCTATAGCTATAAACCATTAAACACCATTATAATATAGGAATTCCTACCTCACTATACAAATTATTATAAAAATGTTTTAAAGTCACCTTGGGGATTGTAATCTTTTATTACTGACAGTAGTGTTATAGAGTTTGAGTGTTTGCTGCTGCTTTCTGCAGACAATAAGTACATCTCCTGATAATAATCAAAGAGAAAAATCTGTCTCTCTGGAAGTGATACAGTTCTTAAAATTTCATCATCCAGTTTCATTTGCACTGTCTGCTACGGGAACTTAATCTGACTGAGACATCCATAGGCTTCCCTATGCAGTGATCATCAGGCTAATTCACCATGATCCTCAGGCTATGCTGGTGACTCCATCCATCCAAAGAGTTTACCTGAATTTTGTGTGTTTTACCAGTTTTTTAATACTTCTTTAAAAAACAAAACAATCCAAAACTTTTTAACACTATAGAAACTTTACTCCAAAAAATATCTAACAGGAGTAAAGGAAGCTTGTTTCACTGATTTAGTAATCCTAGATATATCTCATTGTCCCTTTGGAAACACTTAATGAGATGAGTTTGCTTGCTTTTAGTTTGCTAGTAAGGGTTCTTAAAAATATGTATATATAAAAATATATATATATTTAATTTATTACTGACCCTCTGCATAGTTCCATTCATGACATAATGACGAAATGCCTCTTTCTATTATGCACTCTTGCCACCCTGACTATCAGAGCAGCTACATTAACAAATCATAGGTGGAAAAACTTTAATAAAATCCTACAAATGCAACATCTTATCTCCTACTCTTCTGCTTTAGCATGGATTGTTTTGTTTGTTTGATTGATTTTTAATGACTCTGCAGCAATAGTTTGTAGATGGGGAAACAGAGGAATCATAAAAAATATTCCCTTCCCAGATCCTCTCAGAAACAGAAGCCTGGTCTTAGAAATGTGTAGAAATATCCCCCTTCTTACTATTCAATTAAATTGTTTGTGTACAATTTATTAACTGCTCATGCTCAGAAGTAGGCATAGAGAGCACATTTAATTGAATGAATGGAAATATTTATTTGTTAAGTAAACAATCTGGTTCAATTTTCAGGTTTGAACTAATTTCTTTCAATACTTAGAACAGTGGAAATCTTCTTCTGTATTCAGTGTTTTCACAGCCACTTTTAAATAGTAATTACATTCCATAATTTAAACATATTGCCAGCTCCATCCTGAAATGTTTTTAAGGAACCCCATCTTGAATTTTTCTTACTAAGACTATTAACAGCATTAAAATCATGTCACAAAAACTGAAAAGAGAGAAAAAAAATGGCTAAAAGCAAACATAATAAAGTCTTCAGCAATATTTCCTTTGGATTTTCTGATTGTAAGCATGTACATGCAATAAGAATACAAAATAAGTTTCTTCATCTCTATCCCCTTGTTTTGGCTGAGAAAGAGCAGTAAGAGAGATGTGGGAAACTAAGCAGATGCTGATTTCTGCAGCATCTGTCATGGGTTTTTTTCTAAGTCTGGCAAAAGCAGCAGATGCAAATTGTAGAGAATTTGCAGTACATACTCAGACAGAATAGGCAACCAGACTGTTGACTGGTAGACAGATGGCTAGAAATAGTACTAGTCCAGCAAAGACCTTCATTATGAATAGGTGTTCTTAGGATTGTGTGGCAAATTTTTCAGTAAATCCTCATGCTATTTTCTTTACATTAAGAGTGAAAGAGCCACTTAATAGAAGAAAGAAAGAGAAAGAAGTAGACAGGCTCGTAAAACTTGGCATTCAGACATAAGAGTTCCACAACTCTGGAAATAAAGTAGCTGTGTAGGCTTTTTCAGTAGGTCTGTTTAATTTCTGATACTGTGAAATATTTCAGTAATTTTCAATAAATTGCATCTGTAAGGTAAATAAATCAAATTTCCCCAATTTAGATTGTGTTTTGCTTTTTTTAGATGTTGAATGCAATATTTTGCTATACCCATACCTTTTCAGAGAATTTTTGCCTATCTACACTCTTCCACTGTACTCTCATGAAATTTCCCTCCTTTTACTCTGTAGCTGACAAATATAGAAAGATGTATGTTTTAGAGTCATATTTTCCAAAGTGTGGTAACTTAGATAACACTTTTTCCATTGTGTCATCACAGAACAGTCTTTGAATGAAAAATTGGCTTCCTTAAACCTTTTAGTCATAACCCAAGCACTAAAAAGCTGAGGACAGCCTTCTGTGAAACTTTGCCCAGATCAAAGGTTGAAAGGGTCAGTGAAAAAGTCTCTGTAATGCTCACCTGGGGAAAATTAAACCTTTAATATGACAAAAAAAAAGAGTTATGGTTAGTAACTGTATGAATGCAATGAATCCATTGCATTTAGAGTGGCAATTATGGAGCCATTGAAGTAATGCTGGAAGTGTGGTATTTTACAGTGTTTTTCTTATGTTTCTTAAATATAGAATTAAAGAATGGCATGGATTGGAAAGCACTTTTAAATATCATCTGGTCCACGCAATCTACAGTGGGCTCAGATATCTTCCAACAGATCAGGCTGCTCAAAGCCCCATCCAGCCTCATCTTGAGGCTGCTCAACCCCGCAGCACTTTGGAGTGCAGTAGCAGAGCTGGAAATTAGAAAAATAGCTGGAGGGGAGGTGTCTGATTACAGAGAATTATCAATGTAACAGGAATATAAAACAAATGATCCTACAATGTATCTGAAAATCTATTTCTATTAGAAACAGTACATTTAATGAAAACGTAATGAGCTCACACCTAGAGCACCAAGTCAATTCTCGTTACATTTCTGTGTTATCTTAAGTAGTTTCAGTTGCAGAAACAGGATATTAATAACATAAGCACCATCCAGATTCTTCCTGGAGTCCATGGAAATAGATTGCTGTAATCAATAAATCATGAAACTTTAGTCATAAAAACAACCTGGTAGTCTAGCTTATATACCTAACATTCACTGGCTAAATGTAAATGGGATAAATCCTATGACCATACTTAAGACAGACTAATTGAAACAGTTGTAAAAACAAACTCTCTCAAATGGCAGTTTTAAAAAAAAAAAAATAAATTTAACAGTCTTTTAACAAAAAGACGCATATAATAATAAAAAAATTAGAAAAAATATTTAAAGAGATTTTTCATAATTCTCATTATCAAAAACTCAGCTGGGAGATTCTAGTCCTATTTTTATTTTTCAATAGGCAATCATAGGAAAACAACATAATAACAGAGAGAAAATGCAGGGATTAAAAAATATCCAAAATCAATTAAAAAAAAACAATTAGAGCTCAATATTTTTTAAGAGGCTGACTGTTTTAGCCAAGAAAATGTATGACCAATATCTCTGAGGGTGACCCATTTTGCCTATGGAGTCATTACTTTTGACTTTGGCTAAAAGTCAGATTTCTGTGATTTCATAACTTTAAGTTCTAGGATTCTGGTTTAGATATAATGAAAGAGTGAGACTGTTATCTCTCAAAGTATGTCATGGTCTGGTGAAGAGAATCTTCTTGGAGAAGATGTTTTCAATACACTACAGACAGAGGTGAGCTAGGAACTCGTAGTTTCTGGTTTTAGGGATAAGAGTAGTGTAGGGCTATCGGTTGGACTAGATGATCTTGAGGGTCCTTTCCAACCGTAATGTTTCTGTGATTCTGTTTCTGTAACTGTTCAGGGAAATTTTTATGGAATGTCTGATTTCAGCAAGACAATAGCTATATTTGTGTTTGGGATTGCCCTGAACATTGTACTGGCCCTTGCGCTTGGCCTTATTGAACTTCATGTGGTTAGCATGGACCCACATCTCAATCCTGTCAAGATCTCTCTGGATGGCACCCTTTCCTCCAGTGGGTTGACCACACCACACAGCTTGGTGTCTTCAGGAAACTTGCTGAGGGTGAACTCTATCGTGCTGTCCATGTCACTGACAGAGATGCTAAAGAGCACAGGTCTCAGTAGTGAACCCTGAGGAATGCCACACAACACTGGTCTTCGCTAGGAGACTGAGATGCTGACTGCAATTCTTTGAATGGGACCATCGAGCTAATTCTTTATGTATCAAGTAGTCCACCCATCAAATCCACATCTCTCCAATTTAAAGAAAATTATGTTGTGTTGAACAGTGTTGTGCTGAATACTTTGCACAAGGCTGGGTAGATGACATCAGTTGCTCTTCCCTTGTCCATTCTGATACACTCATTCTAATATATCTTTTTCTCTAACTCACCCCCACCTCATTCAGGCAGGAAGGACAGTGGCTCAGGAGACTGCAACTGTTCAATGAGATGTTTAATCCTCATTCTTCAGTGTGTGTCCCTAGGTGTTATTTACTGCATGCTATTGAAACCCCTCTCTGTATACAGAATTATTAATTTCCTCATAGAATCATTACAACCTTCAGTTCAGCTGATTCAGCCCATAGCTATATTCAGTCCCTGCCCATTAACTAAAATGTACCTACTGATTTACTCTTTTCCCAGCTCTCCCTCTCAAATCATTCTTCCAGCTCCACTAAATAGTTCACAGAGACTGGAGCTGCTGACTCCTGGGGCTGTAAAGCAGTGAGTGTTTTTATTTTATTAATGTTCACTAATGGGTTTATTAATGCTCAGTAGGTATTTCATTTTGTTGGTTTGTTTCCTCTTAAGAGTACATACTCTGTCCTTCTGAACTGTGCTTTATATTGTATCGGCTGGCTAGAGAAGAAGTTCATTTGTCCTCTGCCATTACTGCCATTTGCCTTGACAGACCTTTCTTGAAAATGGAACTGTGTCTCAACAACTTTGCCCTTGGTTAAATAAATAAGCCATAACTGTAGCTGTAACATCATTATCTGAGTATGAGTCTGAAGGCCTTAGGATTTATTAGGGTGATTCACCCATCACCATTGCAACTTGGCTTTATTGTTGTCACCTTGCTGCATAGCAGCATCTGTGCAGCACTTGGATGTTACTGGGAAAAGGCTCTACAACTCCAACTTTATGCTAAGAAGATTCTTCCTCTCCCACACTTACACACACAGACTCCTTTAGTCTTCCTTGCTTTTCTAATTTCTGTCCTTGGATTCTTTGTTTTGTCTGTTAGAGCTCCTTCTGTACAGTGCACAGAATTGAGATTTTTTTTTTATACATATATAAAATACCAGGTAACAGTTTCTGTAGTTGAAGAGTAATATTCCTGAGCCTGTGGTTTTGAGGACATATGCACATTGAGCCTATTTTATTGGCACTGTGATGAATTATTAAAAATGAAGTTATTAGGAACAAAGAAGCTGTCCTTTTAAACAGGATTAACCATGGAAACTCACCTTTCTCTCAATCCCCACATAATACAACCAAAACACTCAAGATACAAAGCACTATACTGGCAGTGTAAACTGCAATCCAAGCTTTTCTGTAGTCACAAATACGACTTGAAATAAGTTGTTAGGTGCTATACACCTCTTGACTTTTAAAATTTATTTAATTTCTTTTCCTTTTTTAAAAATTTAGATTGCAAGGCCTTCAGGAGAGGTCAGTCCCTGGGCAGGTAGTTCTTTTATTCTAATGTTAGCCACCTAAAGGCTAGGTATACAGTGAGGTGCTCAGCTTCAGTAAGGAATGCGAGAAAGAGACACATCTACTGAATAAACAGAGAGTTAAGTCTGGGTGACTATACTTCAAACAGCTGATGTTAGGTGTGATGAAGTCCATCCTTAATCGTTTAGTGCAGTGCCTGACACAGGACAGATTTAATATTTATAAACCACTGAAAGCAACTGAGATACAGTTAAAAAGAATGTAATAGTAAAATATGGACTGTTTAATGTAAGAACTATAGGATTCTCATGCCCTATTCCCTACATTGACTATGAATTTCAGAAGCAGACAGAAGTCCTCAGTCCCTTGTTGGTCAAGTGTTAAGTGCCATGTGATGTGTCATTGCTTATATAAGCACACAGAATCGGGTAACTAAAGATCCAGTAGTACACTTCATTAGACTAGTTCCTGCTGTTATGGCTTGATTCCAGCTTGAGTAATTATGTTCTGCCTACCTACATTTCCTGGGGTTTCAATTGGATATGCTATTCTTCTAGACTTGATACTTCAGTTTGTTATGTGCTGTTTATGTGTGTTGTTGAGTACTTGCTGCATTTCAGTGGTGAAGTGAACCTGTTAAAGTTTAGGGGTGGGCCAGGTATTAGAGAAAAGACAGATGCTTTATATTAACCCCTCTCCCTTCCCAAAGGGGAAGAGAAAGAGAATAGGGGAGATTTATGGATTGGAAAAGAAAACCAAACCAGCTGTAATGAAATAATAACAATAAAATGGAATATATACAAAACCCAGTATTGAACCCACCCCACCTGATTGTTATTGCATCACTATCACCACTGTTGCTGTGAGCAGGTATCGGGGAAGTCTCAGACTGAACTCAGTGCCAGATTCAGGGAACCATGTTCAGGAGCTGGATTCTGGAACCAGATTTGGGAACACATGGGTTGGGATTGAAGGCAATATGGACAGAATCCTCCTCAGAAGACAGCCATTGAAGAAGAGAGCTTAGCCTTAGTTATGTCTCAGCTTTTTATTAAAAATAACATATATGGAACAGAATACATCGCTGGTCAGTTTAGGCTCACCTATCTCATTCGCTCTTCCTTGCAGGTGAAACTTCTTATTGCACCCCTAATGTGGTACACAAGATTTAGCAGCGACCTCAGTCTCCATAGAAGCAAGTATAAGCAAGAGCCTTTCTGCATACCAGTCCTTGGTAGTAACTATAAATATCAAGTGTTATCTCTTAATAGAAGCAGACACTGTCTGCAGAAATATGCTATTACTTCAGAAAGTGCAGTTACTTAGAAAAGACTTAGTTGAAAAGTAAAATCAGAACTGAATTAGTTCAGTTCTAGTTCAAACCAGGATGGAACCTTATGTGTGTTCAAAGTTCATAGTTAAAGTATGACAGTTATTTAGAATCATAGGGGTCCCCTGTCTCAGGTACAAAATCTAGCACTTGCCCATGTTAAATTTCATACTGTTGGTGTCAAGCCCTCCAGTATGTCAGGATCTTTCTGCAGGGCCTTTCTGCCTTCAGGGGAGTCAACAGCTCTTCCCAATTTGGTGTAACTAACTGGCAAATTTACTTATTATACCTTCCAGTCTTGTGTTCAAATTTATGAAGATATTGAAGATTACTGACCCTAAAATGGAACCCTGTGCACTGTTGAAATTGAGTTGAACAAAAACCTGAAGTCTGTGGGTAGTTAACAGTTTATTTTCCTAAATATGCCCACAATATGCTTTATGTGATGTATAAATCTCAAATATCTCCACACTAAGCCTCACTTTTTTTCTCTTTAGCTTGAAAATGGTACATTTCTGCCTTTTTTTTTTTGAAGTACAAACTACTATAATAAGCAGAAAACGACAAGACTTGACTGACCTAGTCATTGGAGTCAGTGTTTTCAGTATTCATTCCAATGTGAAGAAAAAAAAAGGTGCATTTTGATATAATTCAACAAACACAGAGTTTAATGTCACAATACAGATGAAAAGTAGAGGGATTTCAAAAAGTTTCAGTAAAAGAGATGCTAGTATATTTTCCTTAAAATAAATATTTAAATTATTGTTGGCTGCAATAATGTATTTTCCATAAGTTTATTCTGGCAATAAGTCTATGTAGAATATTGTGTTCTGATGATATCTGAACCTATCATTGTTGTTAAAATGTACAGACTGTTTTATTTTTATATTTATTTCTTCCTAATAAACTAATATAAGATTTAACATGGAAAAGACAGTTAAAAAATGTAAAGGAATGTGACTAATGTACAATATTTTCTATATAGCTTACAGGCATGTAATTACAGCACAGCATGTGTAGGCTTCCATTAGAGTCAGGTGAGATATACAAGCATGGAAAGCTTTTCTTCTGCAAACTGTTGCAGAAATATGACTTTGTCACTTATTTCCAGCTGAAGACAGTGCACAAACACTGATTGCTCTGCTCTTGATCTCTTAAACATGTTACAAAAAAAATTTCAAACAAAAAGTAGTCTTTTGGAGGTCTTTCATATGTAACTCCAAGTGCTGAAAGTATATGCCTTATAATTTTTCATATATATACTTATATATATATACGTATATATACTTTTTTTTATATACATATATATACTTTTTCCATATTCAAAACACAATTTAGGAACTGAGGTACATGTTGAATTCTGTGCTAAAACATCTATATGCATACCACACAGTTTGTCTGGCAAATTAATCTCTCTGGTACTTCAAAAACATTTTGGAAATCCTTCAGGTTAGAACTGGTTTTGAATGGGATAATTAACCTTGACAGTAATTTCTTCATATCAGAGCCAAATAGTGGTTGGAAAGATGTATTCACTTTTCACAGAGTGCTAGGTACTTATGGCCTGGAAAGAGGCTATAATATGTTCAAAGAAAGTATATTTCAAACAGGCATGGAATAGTGTTCCAACAGAGAGTCATCCATCAAAATCCTGGAGACAGACACGACTCACACAGGAGGTAATAAATGTCCTGGCTGATTGTCTACAGTAGGTTATTTTCAGTTCTAAACCTGCATAAGTAATTGTTTCCTGAACTAATATGATCAAACAGTATGATTATATTATCCTTAACACTAGTTTTCATATAATTGAAAAATTTGTCTTCATTTGTTTCCCCCCAAAATTGTGAGTAATTAATTAAAGTTTAATCAGCTCTGTATTAGTAATTGGGTAAGCAACTCTGTTTGCGATTCAATCTCACAGACACATTTTTCAGTTTTAACAGGTCTAAAAAGCTCTTTCCATGTTTTTCATTTTTTCATTCCTCCTTTTTAATTAAGTAGTATTATTCACTGCTTATATTAAAATTTCATTACTCTGCGTGTTTGTTGGTTTTCAATTCTGATATCAAGTTCCAGTAAGTAAAACAGTAAAATATTGGTGTATTTTTCAGGGGGAAGAAAATGATGGAAGTGTAATTGTCTAAGTTTTTAATATTGAAATTATTTGTATATTTGAGTTTAAAACAGCTCTCTCATGTGAAGTGAACTCTCTTTATTAAAAATTACTAATACAAATGTCAAAGGACATGTGTCAAAATCTCCACAGCGTGCTGCTGCTTAAAAATATTTTTTCTGAGGTAACATGAAAATAAGCAAAATGGAATTCAATAGGAGCAGACCTAGACCCAGGACTAAATGGTTTTGAAAATCTTACCCATCATTTAATTGAACAGTTTTGTTTAATTTATTCAGTTTTCTCTAAGGTGCTCTACTAACTGACTTCTCAAGGAAACAATGTATGCTCTTTCTTAAGATCATTAAGGAAGCTGTTATAAATATTTTTTAATCTACTTACATATCCTAACTATGTAAAAAGCATCATGTAACATCCTACAAATATGACCACTGAAATGGTCTAGCATAAAAAATATATATCCAATAGGAGGTAAAACTAGTCCACTTGTGCAGCACCTGCTTGTGTATCCAGCTTAGACTGGTGATCTGTAAAGGTAATCATTCAAAAGAAATGGCCTTTTACAGAAAATCTTCTCAGTGGGGCATGATTTGCAGAACAATCATTCACACTGCAGGGCATCTAAACAGATGTCGAAAGTCACAAAGCCTATGTAAATCTGGAACTATATATCTTTTGTTTATCTAATGTTGAAACAGATACCCATGAGAATCATATTTTATCTTTTTTTTTTTGTTATGTTTTGGTTTTGTTTCCGGGAATAAACATAATTCCTAACAGTTTAGTACTTCTAAACTAAGACAATACAGTACCTAGAAAAGTATTGTGAAGGTTACCTAGATTAAAATATGCTAATAAAAAATTAGCCCAGCTTGTGATGGGGACATTCCATACAATATGATGTTTTGCTCAGGATATAAAGCTGGGGAAGAAGAATGGGGGTTGTTCAGAATGATGGTGTTTTGTTTTCCCAAATAACTGTTAGGTGTGAGGCAGCCTTACTTTCTTAGAGATAATACCTATCTGCTGATGGGAAGTAATGAATGAATTCCTTGTTTTGCTTTGCTTGTCTGGGCAGCTTTTGCTTTACCTATTACCTGGGTTGAGACTTAGGAGCTTCCTTGCCTTTATCCTTGCAATTCTCTTCTCATTCCACTTGAAAGGAGTGAACAAGCATCTGTGTGGGGCTTAGCTGTAGTTCAGCCACAACTAAAAATATTATTGTTAGTGTAGTTATTTTGTTTGTAGAGATCCTATTGGTGCTACAATGAGCAGATGACATTCAAAGCAAAACTTAAAGGAAAACTAAAAATGACTCAAGCTTATTATTCCTAGAAAGGAGACAGCCACAATAATTTGATCTAGTTTCAACATAGGAATTCAGCATTAAAGATTCGGTATAAACATAAATTAAACCTAAATTTCTGGCATGCGTTACCTAAGTTTTGGAGATTTTTTACTGTGTTGTTTTATAAACAAAAATGTCCTGTTATAACATCAGTGGAAAAGTCTTCAATTTTTAAGTTGATCAAATGAAACCTTTTTTAATGTGTCAGTTGTTCTGAGACAGCTTGGAATGTCTAGCTGGAGGAATTTGCTCACAGAATTATTTTGATGTAGGTTTTGGAAGAGAATAGTTACAGAAATTTAATTATTGAAAGTGATAGAGGAAGAACTGTGGTTTGTGAGATCAGTGAGCACTGAAGCACAGAATGGCTAATGTCCTCTTAGGTCTGTGTTCCTCCCCTTTCTTCCTTGTGCTCATTTCCCTTTCTCCTTCCCCAGCAATTTGCTTTTGTTCAGTGGTCTGGACTGACTACCTTGAAAATAATTTGATCAATTTGTGTTAAATTGAAGCACAATTCTTCAGACAATATTTTCATAAGCCTATCATATTCTCCATTATTTGGGTGTTCAGATGGCATCCACTGATCCCAGTGAGAGCTGATGACAAGGTGAAATCAAAGAAACACAATGTTATGTCCTCTGCAAATGAAAAAATGCCATCACTGTGAATTATAATGTGTGCTCACTCCAATAACCACTATGTTTACTAAGTTTCACAAAAATCATAATCTTTATGCAGTAGCAGAACTTGAGAGGAGTGATGAAAGTTTTTAATACTGAAGGTGAATTATGCAGTCTCTTCTCATTTTTACTAGGAATTTAGCATTTGAGCAAATGCGACTCCTTATTATAGCTTATAGGCTGTCACACAATGAACTTCATAACTTTCAACTGGCTGCACTACTGAATTTGTACTGCTTTGTGTCCTATTTGTTTTCACTGTAAGTATGATTCAGAATTATTAAGGCATCTATGTATACATCAGCACTCACATATTTATATTGTACTCAGTGCAACTCATTTTCATTGCTCATGCAATACTCAATTCAAAATGTCCTTTGCAGTTGGCTGAACTTTAGTACATTTCATTTCTTTAGGGAATCCTCAGTCTTAGGATTGAGACATCACTAGAGTAAAATTAATGGCAGTTAAAAATATGAAACCAATTTAAAACATACATTTTTAATGTGTTTATAATTTATTGAAATGATTTAAAACTTAATTCTGGCATTTGAATGAAAAGCATACCAGAGAGGAGAATTTAAGTATGATGTCAGAAACGTTCTTCAAAATGTAAATTCAAAATATCTAGAGTGGTTTGTAAGAACAACATAAACTGTAGTGCAAGGATTTGTTCTAATAATCTTACTCCAAGTGGATTTTATGCTAGGTTTGGAAATCTTTGGAAAAAATGTCCTTTCTTGCAAAAGCATACTGTGTTTCCTTTTTACCTTTCTGTACCATGGGAATTTGACTGCTCTCCACATTTTAATGTAATTCTGAAAGTGTTAAATTACAGAAAGTTAATGGATGGAAACAAGCAATGCATTATCCAGATGATAACTAAATGATGGTAACAACAATAAGTACAGCAAAAGAAACTGGGGAAGAGAAAGTGATTGTCAGTTTGGGTTTGGTAGAATTTTTCAGAAACATTTTTATTGTAACTCTTTAACTCCTTCTAACACCAGTTCCACGTTACTGACATGATGATTTGATTGATCTACAGTGCCCATATCAAAGTGGTCAGCCTGACTGAGAGTCAGGTTTCAATTTCTGCATACTCTTTGTTAATAGTTTAATGTAATCCACAGATTTTACTGTTTCTGTCACTTTAGTATTTGTCACATAGCTGCATATAATACTGATAATTACTGATAATTCTTGTTCCATTCAGAAATAAAAAGGAATCTCATCTAAACTTTTTCCTCTGGGTATTTTTCTCATAAAAATATTATCAACTTCACAGTGAAAGACTAGAGATTTTGATTCAATGCCCAACATTGTCTTCTTAATTACTTGTCTAGTTCTTAGTCTTGTTTGTTCATTTTGTTAAAAACAGAACTACAGACAGCTACAATTAAATACTTGTCACGAGTAAAACAACAACAACAACAAAATATTTATGCCATTCTCATTTGATAAGACATTTAATGGCTGAAAGACAAAATTTAATAGGAGTTTTGAACTTATCTGTCATAACAGAAAAAGTGTTGGATGTAGTTCCTGTGTTGCTAATAAATTCTAAACAGAAGAGAATGCTTGGATACATGTCAGTTTTCACAAAAGTTGATAGTTTATACAAGAGTTTCTGTAGAGGGGGAAACATTGCTTGAGGTCATGTTCTCCTTAGAAAAACATAAAAGGTAGAATTTTTCTTTCAGATTTATTTTGCTCTAATATGTGTTTATTAATTTATAGAAAATAGATATCTATGAATGATCTGAAGTTACAGCTAAACAGTCCCCAACTAGACCTGGAAAAGAACTTGACTTGTACTAAACGATAACAGGAAGTTCAGGAAAGAGAAAAAAAATTCTTGATGTATAAAGGTGAGCAGATAACAGATATTCCAAAAGGATAAAGGTGATATTTTCATTTATGAAACTAACAGAGAAAAGTTCAAGAAGAAACTGGCTGTCAAGACAGAACAGAAGTCTGCTGAAAATAAACACTAAACAGTAAAAGACAGACTGAACTTAAGAGGTACCTAACATTTGCCACCACGATGTTGTGTGGGTGATAACAAGCAAGCAAAAGAAGAACGAAAAGAGTTGCTTGTTTGTTTTTTTTTTCTTTCAGAATTGAATGCCAAGAGTAGAACTTTCATGATTATTCTATGACTCTATGAAGCATAGAGACAATTTATAGAAAATCTGTTTTCTTGATATTCTGTGATTTGCATCTTTGAGGAGTAACAATACTATGTCTTTTGAGGTTAAAATTTATGTTTTTGAAAATGAATCAATCAGATGTTTGAGTTTGAGACTTGCTAAGGAATAACAGTATGAAACTATGCTATTCAAATAATGGTCTATATTTTCATATATATAAATCCTGGTGAAAAGATAAGGAAGGAAAATTACAGTATTTCATTCTTCTTCAGCTCTCTCCATGACCAACTCAAAAGAAATTTTGTTATATCAGCGGTAGCAACTCTCTCTTACGGATTGTTCACAATTTCAGCTTGTTTTTCAAATTGCTGTTACATTGAAAGTGAACTGGTTCCATCAGAAGCTGCAGATCCAAAAGAAAGAAGACATAACAAGTCAACAATATGATATTTAAAATCTCTCCTAATATTTAACTCTCCTAAAACTGAGATTGGATTAAAAAAAATATGGATTTAATTTTTTTAAAAGTCAAAGGACAGTCAAATTTTGATTAAAATAGTAACAGCAATAGCAATAATAACAGTAATAATAATAACAGGAATTAAATTTAAAAATGGTTTATCTTCTAAATATCTCAGATATGTACACTCCCTTAATGAAAACATTTTCCTTTACTCTAAAGTAATGCTGGCTTGTTCATGAGTACTAGACTGTGTTTTTTGATTGAATCTAATATTTATCTGTGTTTGATACAGTAGTGCTAGTAAACAGCAAGCCTACTTCATTCAGAAGGAATTATTCACAGTGCCTTCCTCTTTTAGCCATGGTAAGGATGTCAGCAGGTTTTATCTTGTGTGTACATATAAAATATGTGTGAGTACACAATACTTGTATGTTTGTATATGCACACATAAAAAAGAACCAGCAGATATTGCACAGAAATGTTTTTTATTGCTGTTTTCTGGGAGGTTGTGGTCAGTTGAGTTTGGCTGGCTGCCTGGTGTTCATCGGCCTGCTCTATTACTCCCCCTACTCAACGGAATAGGGGAAGAAAAATACTCTGAAAAGCTCCTGTGGGTTGAGATAAGGAACAGGGAGACCACTCTGTAGTGATTAGATTTAAGTTGGGGAAATAAATTTAAATTCCTACAAATTATTCACAGTAGGATAATGAGAAATAAAAACAAATCTGAAAACACTTTCCTCACATCCGTCTTGTTGTGGGTGGACAGGCTGAACCGATTACCGACCCACGGCAGACGTTCCTTATTACCCCCTTTCCCACCTCAGCTGGAAGAGGTAGGGAACAATAAGGGCAGAGAGGCTTCTGGATTGGAAAGTAAAACTAAAACTACTTTAATAACAATAACAATATTAAACGTAACATATATAAATATATACAGGACCCAAATACCAAACCCAGCTCCCCCTTTTTATAATAATTACGTCACCACCGAAGTTGCAAACGTCCCTTGGTGTCTGCAGAGTTGTTTATCACACATATTCTCACTCTTCTTTCCAACTGTTGTTGTGAGGAAGTTTTTACCCTGCCTTAAACATTCACTTACAGAGGGTCTGCCCATGTAATTGATGGGCTTGGTCTTTACCAACGGTTTGTCAATCTTGGAGCCAGCTGGCATTGGCCTTATTGGACACAGGAGAAGCTTCTAGAAGCTTCTGACAGAGGCTACCCTTGTAGCCCCCACTGCTACCAAAACCTTGCCATATAAACCCAATACAGCCATGTATGAATCTACTAGTATAGTCTGAATGGAGAAAGAATGATACATAAGCAGAAGATGCTTATTGCTTCTGTAAGTCAACTATCAGGAACACTAATTCTCTATCAGCAAGTTATGACACAGTCCTGAGCCCTGCTAAAGGACTTTGCTGCATTGTGTTTGCATTATAGCAATGGGCAACGAAATCATATTGGTTGGTATATCTGCACAGATGAGCGTTCTGCAAGACAGCCTGTGTCCTGATTTACATACATTTATGGTGATTCATCGAACCCTATTTGTAGTAGAAAAGGTGTGTAATTGTGATGCCACGCCTGCTTAATAATATGGGGTTTGGGGATGATATTTAACTAAACACAATGTAGAGCAGTCCTGAACTGGTGTTCAGGTTTGTGGAATTGACATATAGTCCAAATTATTGGAACCAGACTTCATTAAGGAAGTTAAATTAAATACATGGGAATATCATATGATTAGTTGAAGATTAACTCACCCATTCTCTGTATTTCCCTTCCAAAGCTAGTGTTTTATTTTTCACTATGACTACTATAAAAAGTACAGAATGACTAAAATAACTCTAAAATGCTTAGGTTTTAATTAGTTTTCATTGCTAAAGTCTACCTTTGCTGAGATATAACATGTTAAAACATATATCACCCATTTCACAATTTTTAAATTTTTTTTTTAAAGCCCACAAAACTTTAAATGTAACAAAAAATTACAAAACCACAACAACACTACTTTACCTAAAGTCACATATATGAAGTAAGATGCAACTGCGAAATGTGATACTGGTGTAAAGCATTGATGCTTTTCTACAACACTAATGTCAGTGAGGCACTACCACTACAATGGTAGTGTCATAATCAGACTATCCACAAGACTAGTAACTAGTCTGTCCCCAAAAGATCTGCTGAAGGATCTTAGTCCAGAAAAAGAAAACTGATTAAATACCCACAAAGCACATTTTAATAAATTAGAGATAAGGAAAATGTCTGATATTGAAATAAAGTGTGAATATTATCTCTCATATTTACCATGAAATGAAAATATCTTTCTCATTTTTCCTTAAGTGCTCAGATCCATCTCCTGTCTTACACCATTCTTGTATTTCAGGAAGTACCAGTCTTGATTTGGTTCCTGAATGAGTCTTCCATCCAATGTTGTGAAGGGTTCATAAGTACTATTATATAAGATTGTTGAGATATATTTATGTTCAGATCTGATCCTGGAAACAGAAGTAACTCTACAGTTTGCCCATCACAGGAGAAAAGGTTTTTCTTTCACTTTACAAGATAATGAATCATGACTCAAATTTTTATTACTTTTAAACATATCCATCTGAAAAAAAGATATGACTAGTCATACATATGACAGACATATATCAGATATGGGATTATATGAAAAGGTGAATAAAGCATGACTATCTGTTACTTTTCAAAGTGCAAGAAGCACATGAAATCAAATAGAATGTTTGGGCAATTTTAAAGCAAGAGAGTGAACAAACAAAACTTTCATTCTGAAAATGTATGATTGAATCATATAATTCACTGTCAGAAGAGGTTTTTGGTTACTGGGAAATATAAAATTGTTCAGGAAGTGTTTAGGAAATTTGTATAAGAAACTGTTTGCAGTTAAGTACAATAGTCTAGATAAAACCTGTGGGTTAGAAAACCGTCTGTGACATAGAGTGCCTGGAAGTAGTGACATGTTCTCTATCTGTGGTATTTCTAATACTTTCATCAGCTTCTATTTCTAGTTAATTGCAGAGATCAGATACCAGTTCAAATCATTTGATTTTCTACAAACAATTATGTTAAAGTATAAAAGTCTTTCTCTGAGAAAAAAAATCAAAATCTGGTTTTCTATAAAATAATTTCTGTGTGAAATGGAAAAAATCGAATATTGATAAAAGTAGTCTTTTCCAATTAATGTATATTCAAAAATTATTTCCCACTAACATATTTCTTTCATGATTGATTGATCAAGATGTCAGTCTTAGCTCAAGACTTGCTGAAGAAATGCCATTAATAATCCTTATTGTCACAGTATTATGAGATTGAAGGCCAAATGCAGACAAAATTTCTTATTAGAAGGAGGTGTAACTGTTAAGCTATAACAATGAAAAAAAAATTTACTTAATCACAGTGATATTGGAGATGGGAGAGTAGGGAACAAAGGGGGAAAAGAGAGAAAAGAAGAAAAAGAAGAAAAATTATCAACTGCGAGAATAATAGATATATGCATTTCTTACCTCAGGTGCTTCATAAACTCACTGGGTTGGAATATGCTTTCAGCTACACTTAGCTAAGTCAGGAAAAATTCTGCTGAAGTCAACAGCTCCATACATAAGAAAATGGTATAAGTCTCACTGTGTCTGCAAAGACAATTCTGTATATTCAGTATCTGGCTGTTCTGTAAGCAGAGGAATCCCGCTGTGTTTCTGTTCCAATCTGGAGGTGCTTCAAAACAAAACAAAACAAAAAACACCACAACAGCCTCCCTTGTCCTTTGAAGCTGCCTTTTGAACCTTATTACACTGTAGAATTTCCTAAAGAAAGACCTTTCTGATTAAGCAAACTGTTATATACATAGATACATATATCTGTGAACTAAACCACAATCACACCGTACTCCTCCGTGTTAGTATACTCAATTTATGTTAAAGAGGAATGAGGAGGTGTCAAGGCTAATTTAGCTCATTTCCTGACCACAGAAGAGTACGAATCTTGTTGCTTAGAAATATTCTGTCCCATAAAAGAGCTTTCAACTGATTTTATGGGTGATGAAGTATGTAACATAGTTTGTCTATGCAAGAAAGTACACCAAGGTTCTGGTGTTTCTCTGAGTGAAGATCCCATGTACCTAGTCTGTCTGTCATCTCCACAGCACAGTTTACAACAAGATAGAGAACCTGGTAACATCTTAGTTAAACAAAACGATTACTTTCCAAATTCTCAGCTGAGACAAGATGGGGAGATTTGTTCCATGGAGTGAATAGTCACATACTGTGTGTTCAGTTTTTTCTTTTTCTGATATGAAACCTGTTCCACACAACACTGGGAGACTCTTCTCTCAATGTCTAGAAGGAAAAACAGTATCTCTTGACACAGAGATGATTGGATAACACAGTGTGATTTATCTTTTGAACTGTCTTATCTCACTTAAGCTTAGGCATCTAATGAATCTGTAGATGCTTTAGAAAGTCTCAGATTTCCACCAATCCTGCATCATCACACTTAACCATATGGAAATCTTGGATACTGTGGGAGGTTTCATCCGGAATCATGTCTGAAAACTAACCAAAACAGTTAGAACTCTCTTCTTCTAGTCAAGTGTGAGACAATGCAGCTTGCTACACTCAACTGCCTTTTTCTAACATTAGAACATCTGTTGCAATTGAGAGAAGATGCTGAGTTTTGGCATTATCTGTTTACAAAATGACCTGTCTTGAACAGCTGTATATCACTTTTCTTTTCTCATTTCCCTCACAGTTGCAGTGATTTGCCACCTATAGGCTACAGTCTGTTTTGTCTGAATTTCATTTGTGTTAATTGACTTTTATTTCCCGAATTAATGATTTTTACATTTGAAGGCAGGGTATAGTGAGGGATATATTCATTATGGTGTCTTAGGTACACTCTGTAGAATAAATATGAAGGCCGAAGATCAATTTCATTCTTCCTGTCAACATATGTGACAAGTTTGCACAGCTAGTGTACATTTTGGAGGAACTTTTAATTCCTTAAGTAGGTTCTTATGATTAAGAAGACAGACAATTATAGTTACAAAGGAATTTGACAGAATTTTCATACTGTAACCATTATCCTGTAATCATGCACTTATGAATGGTCACTAATCAACTAATTTGACTTCACAAAGTCTATTGTATTCAGATTTACCATGCAATGACAGCTATTTTGAGTAGAACTAATTTGTCTGTGATATTAATCTTTAAAAGATACTGCCTGAATACCTCAAATGAGTCATGTAAATCCACAGTTAGCACACAAATGTGGCTTTGTACTTAAGTGGATTCAAGCATCCACAGTTTCTCTCAGAGTTCATCTTTGCTCCAAAGGTATTTTCTGCAAGGTAAAACATGTAGTTCTTCAGGAATTTTCTGTGCTAGTTCTGGCTGGGATAGAGTTACTTCACAGTAGCTAGTATGGGGCTATGTTTTGGCTTTGTGCTTAGAAGTGTTGATTAAATGGATGGTTTTGTTATTGCTTAACAGTGCTTACAGAGACAAAGCCTTTTCTGCTTCTCACACCACCCCACAAGCTAGTAGGCTAGGGGTGCACAAGAAGTTTGAGAGGGGACACAGCTGGATAGCTGTCCCCAACTGACCAAAGGGATATTATGTGGTACATGACCATGCTCAGCAATAAAATCTGAAGACAGAAGGAGGAAGGAGAGGTCATTCAGACTTAAGGCATTTTTCTTCCCAAGAAACCATTATATGTGATGAAGCCATGTTTTCTTGGAGGTGGCTGAACTGCCTACCAATAGAAAATAGTGAATGTGTTCCTTGTTTTGTTTTGCTTGTATGAGTGGCTTTTCCTATTGAACTGTCTTTATCTCAACCCATGAGTTTTCTCACTTTTACCCTTCCAATCCTATCATTATAGCAGAGGGGACTGACCCAGTGGTTTTGTGATGCTTAGTTGCTGGCTGGGGCTAAACCATAACATTCCCTTAGTTATGGAGGAGCCCTGCTGTTATCTACTCCACATATGTTACTACACTGCCACTCAAATGTTAAAGCTTTACATACTGTAGTTTGTTTTAGTACGAAAGGGTCATTAATTATTTATACTGTCCCTAATACGCTTCTGCATAATTTTCTAATCCCTTTTAACTATTTTAATGCAAATTCAGTACCTTAAACCAAAAAAAAAAGTTGGTGTTAAATTGAAAGAAGTCACTGCCTCAAGGGTGGTGAAACTGAACTTATAATTATTGATGGAATTGCATATTTGAGATGACCTAGAAATCTATATAACTAAAGTTCCACACTTCAGGGCAAACTAGTACACAAACAGCATCCATAATAAGATATGTATTGGTATTTATATGCTTAAGGTCATCATATCAATTTTTAGGTTAGTTAATGCAAGGACTTATTTAGTCCCATTGTATGCTTACACAGACTTCAAGAACGTATGCTTTATGCTTGTATGAACAAAAGGCAATGAAAGAGAAAGGTAAATAATGCACTGATTTTTTTTTCCTTAAAAGTGTCTTTATAATTTTCTCTGCTCTACCTTGACACATTCTTTTTTTAATTTCCCATACCTGAGTTGTTCCTATAACATACTATCACTTTTACTTTTAATTCTAATTCAAGGGACAAACATTGTTCATGAAAAAACCCTCTGTGATTTCAGCAAGTACTATACAAGGCCATTTAAATACGAAACACAAGTCATTATTAAGGAAAAAAAAACCAAATGTCTTCAGTTTGCATACTTTGGCCTTGCTGGCTCATGACCTACAACTTTTACTTAAAAAATGAAGAAAATTATATAAATGTGGGAAAAAAAGTTCTAAATTTCAGACACCATTTTTTTTTAAATTAGAAAATTAAAAATACTCATCCAAAGTGATATGGCCAGCAGGAATAGAGCATGGATTTTCCCCCTGTACTTGTCACCGATGAGGCTGTCTGTTGAAAACTGTGTTCAGTTTGGGTTCTCTTGTTACTAGAAACACATTGAGGTGCTAGAGCGTTTCCAAAGAAGAGCAACAAATTTGGTGAAGTGTGTAGGGCACAAGTCTTTTAAAGAGTTGTTCAGGGAACTGGGGTTGTTTATTCTGGAAAAGAGGCTCAGGGAGACCTTCTTGTTCTCTAAAACTAACCGAAATGAGGCTGTAGCAAGGTCAGGTTGGATATTAGGAAAAAATTTCTTAATTGAAGATTAGTTAAGCATTGGAACAGGCTCCCCAGGGAAGTGGTGGAATCACCACCCATGGAGGTGTTAAAAAAATTTGCAGATATGGCACTTTGGTGCATGTTTTAGTGGTGATTTGACAGTGTTAGATTAATGGTTGGATTTTATGATCTTTGAGGTCTTCTTCAACCTTAATGATTTTATGATTTTATAAAATATCTTTGCCTGCTTCAGTCACAGGTACATGCAATGAGAAGATCTGATCACTCACTATTTCTATAACAAGAAACTATATCATGGAAAACACATTCAACTACTTCTGTAAACTTCGGATTCACTTACATTTTCATGGCTAATCAACAAATACACTGTTTAATCTGTGATGAAGGTTGCAGAGCTGAAGATTCACATGTAGCTTTAGTGTATGCAACACTACTATAAAGGTAAGCCTCAGGTACCTCAAATTAAAGTACAGTTTTCTAGGCCTGTTTTTCTACTAGAATAACATAAGCCAGACCTTAATGCAATGAAATGAAAAACAATTTTGCCCTCATGGTACTGGCTCTTGATTAAAGCTTGACATTCTACCAGTGCATTATCAGCAATGTCTCTGGGCTGACCTTTCTAATTATTCTTAAAAGTTAGCATTTTTAAGTGATATCTGTGTTATTAGCCCTGGTGTTAAGCACTGAAACAGAAAACTGATGCAGGTTCTCTTTTTCTGGTCTATTAACTGTCCTTGTCCTGGGAACTCTGAGTAACAATTATCACTATTTCAGGACTTCGACTCTTTAAAAGATTGTCCCATGTTATTAAAATAAAATGAAATAAACAGTTCTTTATTATTACTCCTTGGAAGACAGGTCAAGAGATGATCCTAAAAACTTGCTATGTAATTTCAAAAACTACTGTTATTGTCGAAAGTGGTAGCCACTCAACTACAGTTACTTAGAAACAAGCAGGCGCGATTTATGATGTGAAGGAGCTTCTGGAGTCAGAAATACATCCTCAAGGAGGTACAATCAATGCTCAATTTATTGCAAAATCACACAGTTTATATAGGGTTTTACAGGGTTCAAGCGCATCAAGCTTTAATCTTATTGGATTATAAGAAGTGCTCACGCGAAATCTCTTTCTATCTAATTGGCTCAAGTTACCTGTTCTCTCACTTTGATGTCTTCAGGTTCTCTTGTCTTGCAGTCAACAACATTCCTGCTTTATCAACAACATCCTCCTTTCTTGTCCTTGCAGTCAGCAACTTCTGCAAGGGCACATTGTCCTGTAACTTCCTCAAGGGCACATTGTTTTTGCTATCTATCGCACAGGGTAGATTGTCCTTGCTATTTGGCATGTAGGCTAGAATCTAGCACACAGGCTGGACACTGTCCTTGCTATCTGGCACGTAGGCTGAATTGTGCAAGCAGGCCTGTATTAATAACCCATGCCAGTTGTCTGCTAAAATACTCTCAACAACTTTGAAACAAGCAAGCATGAATTATGTATTCAGTTTCAGCCTGGCTTTTATCCATTCAACAGCACTGAGACACCTTTTCTACGTGGTTGGAGTGACTTCATGACAATTGGTGAAAGCAATGACTTTACAATTCTTTTCCTGCTGCATTTGATGCTTCTTTCAGTGTCCATTGATACTTCCAGGACGAAGTCTCTTTTCTTTGCATATGTCATCAAAACAATTTATCATTCACTGTCATATTTTGAAATTGACCTCTAGCCATATTCATCCAAGTACAGCTCATGTTTATTACCTGTTGTTTGAATTTCTGCTGACATGCTGACATCTGTGTTTCTAAGTTTTCAGGAGGTAGACAATCAGTAATTTAAATGGCACTTCTGAATGATTATATTTACTCATCATAACTAAGTACCACAACCAAAATTCAGATCTGGGTTTTACAAATCTCCGTGATACAATACATGATTTGAAAGTCCAGTAGTATCAATGTATGTATAAAGCAGAGTTATATTTTCAAATTTTGTAACAGTGCAAAAATAATTTTACACTGCATCCTGCTTGGGTACACAGTATCTCAATACAGAGACTCAACAGAAGATTGGCAACTCTGCTAGCCTTTCTGCCATACTCAAGAAATATTTTCTACTTTTTCCAACATTAGTCAGTAGTTAATTATACTATAAGCATGATTGACTGCATTGTTGCTATATTGAGAGAGCTCCATTAACTTTCTCACAAGACAGATGATCAACTTTAAAAGCCTGCTGCTTACACACAGAGTCCTTCCTGCTGTGCCCCAATTTATTTGCTGGACATTTTTGTTACTGTACTCACCAGGATGTATTTTATGGCCTCATTCCTCTCTTTTTTTTTTTTTT